>JAOYSI010040900.1:0-28215 GCA_025775065.1 Hiodon alosoides
CAATCCAACAGTGTATTATTGCATTTAATGTACGTTAAGAAAGAGACAGAAATCAAACATAATAATTTCCACAACACAGTACACACAGCAACAGACCAACAACCTACAGCAAAAACCCTACTCTAATTGGTCAGAAGATCCTCCCCTCTCAAACCCCACTGAGAGACTAAACAGGAGCAATCCCAAAAAAACATAAAACTTTAGAACCACCCTGCCTACAGGTAACCCACTTTAACTCTCTGAGCCAGTCTGCCAACCCAGCACGTTCACACACCAATGGAAACTGAAGAATTTAGCTTATTTCCCACTGCTGCTCCCTTCCTCAACCAAACGACATGCTTTACATGGCAAATCTGCCCAACCCTTCAACTAGTTTGCTAACCAGACACAGCTGTGACTCATTCCCTCAAACCCGATTAATTAGCTAATGAGCTTCCAATCTGTTTGCACTTCCCCATTCCTAATAGTGCTTTTCAAGTCCTGCCTCCTCTTCACGAACTCACGCTGCAGGATATAACAATATCATGCATATAACACAGAGTATCAGAGCAATCAAAGGATTCTTAAAAGCTGTCAAGGTGGAAGTGATTGAAGGGAGGTAAAGTAGAGCCTAGGCCAAGGATCATTTAGTAACAATTTTTGTAAAATGGTATTAGTTTAGCTATGGCACACATTTTTATTTGACTCCAGGTTTGTTATTGTGTGATGTTGTTATAGGAGCAGCTCCTGTGCAGCAATTTCAATGTCAGAAAGTTGTCAGTTAACCATTGTACCTTAAAGTTGTAGTAGATTTTGGTTTAGATTGTTAGACGATGGGTGAGATAGTAGATATCACACAACAAAATGATTTCATCTTATGTTTTTGTGGACAGACAAAATATGTGAAGTGTTTTTATTTATTTATTTAATCCTAAAAATAATTATACATAGTATGTTAAATACAATTTCCTCACATTGTTGCCATAATTGTATCTATTCATTAAAAATAGTAAATGTGTTTGTTTTTAAAGCGTGGCTAAAACACATTTTTTTTTATGTGACTGCAATGGTTTCCTTCAATATCAGTTGAAATATCTGGGGAAATGGGCAACTCATTTTAAAGGTCATCTAGCTTACATTATTTGATTTCTGTCAACATTTTGACAGAAATTATTTCAAATTGGAATTAAACTAGCAGAAATGACTCAAAGATAATGGTTATAATCCAAGTACTGTTCCCTGCAACGTGTCCCAAGAAAAAGACCCAAATATTATAATTAAGTAAATTAATTAGCACAGAGAAAAACAGACTGCCCGGCTGTTCTGCTAAAGGTCTCTACGGTATCACAGTTTGCCTTCACTCTCTGCTTTCTGTCAACTGCTAGCGCTTGTCAATCATTCAATTAACTGTCCACAGACCCATGTGCACTGTTTTGCTCACTTCCGTTTCCATTGGCCCTGCACCTCCCCACTTGATTTTCTGTTTGTTACATAATCCCCCCCCCAGTTTGATGCACCATTTTGCTGAATTAAAACTTTACATTTTATTTAAAACTGGAATTGCTCAAGTGAAGTTATCTCCAGTGTATCTTTGGCCTTCTGCTTTAGGCAATTGTCCTGCTGAAAAGCGAATTTTCTTTCAGACAACAGCAGTCAAGAGATGCAGATACAACACTAATTTTGTTTGGGCTTCCATATCATGCTGTGTCATCCACAACATCATAGTCCCCAGGGCGAAGGACAGACATGCCTACAATGTTATAGCGCCAGCTTGTGGTAGTTCATCACTCCCAATGGCTGTGGTAGTATTGGGTTTACAAAGCAGGGTAAATATTGACAATCCCTGTGTCTCGGCTATATTGTAAGTGTGTCAGGGCTTCAGGGCTGACTGATGCTGAACCCTTTCTTCTGGAAGGACCAGACATAGATGGGATTAACGGATGAAAGAGCTATCCTCTTCGGCACTGCTGTGGTGACATCTGTGTCCCACTACAAAGCCCAAGCAGAAAGCTTTCTGCATTCAGACAGCTTTAAGTGTCATTTCCCCCAGATCTGACAATTTCCTTAACTCTCTTCAAAGCAAACTACTAACTTATGGAATAAACAAAGTTGGTGTGAAAGTATTAGAGAAATGCAATATTTTTATTTGCAATGCAGTCTCTGGCCATGTCGTGTTCTCTCTGAGTTGGACAAGCCTGTTTGTCAGTAAAATAAAAAGCATAGGGCTAACAAAGGGGTCCACAGAGGAAGATGGGGAGACAACTACGCAAGGGTTCTCTTCAGTACATGTGATGGTCATCTCCCCACCAGTCAACATGTTTGTGCAGGAAATGTTAGTGTTTAATAATACCATTTAGCTTCTTGCTTCAGTTTGTATGACTGCTATGTTATCCTTTAACCCACATTCTTTAGATGCACGGTGTCCATTTATCTCTCAAATGAAATAGTGAAGGTTGTGGCTGTGTTTAATAGCCATTGCCTGTAAAGAGAAGAGGGCTGTGCAAGGATGCGGTGACATTGGTGGGTGTGGATGATGACAGCCATGAGAGATGGTTATTAGTTATAAACTGTGCCGCTCACTCGGCTGCCCGCCTGCCCTCTGACTTCTCTCTCTCTGTTTCTTAACCAATCATGGAGACAAACACACAAAGCCCACTCAGCCAAGTAATCTTTTTTTGTGTGTCAGTGTCAAAACAGCTAGCTTACAACTGGATATATAATCGTACTTAAAAAAAAAAAAAAAAATAATAATAATGTTTTTTAGCATACACTGATGTAAGACACACGACTTCAATAAGACCACCACATTCTGTGGTTACCTATTAAGCCTTTGTTTCCAAACTTTCTGTTTTGAGATGCTTCAATAGAACTTTCCGCTTTTGCAATCAGCTGGGTGGATGCTGATTCAGAAGAGGTATTCTGGATTAGACAGCCTTGACGACTAGTGACGTTGTTTATCGTTACTATGCATTCCATAATGAAAACTGGTGACAAAAGTTAGCAAAAGGTTACTGTTTTCTTGTTAACACTTCTCTTGGTTGAAAATGAGCAGTGGTTGAACTAATTTTAGCTTGTAGTACAACATCCATCTCAGCTCTGGGTACCCCCCCGGGAAATATGTTGTTTCTCGGTCAGACAGGTTTTCTCTGACTTGTCCGTCACAGAGGAAAGGTTCTTTAATGCTCTATTTTTAAACCCATGGGTCAATCTGTCTGTAAATAACATACTAAGGGCTGAATAGTAAAAAAAATCTAATCTTAAATCAGGGTTTGGTGAAATTCAGCCTTGTGCAATACAGATGTTAAGGTCAGGACACAGGGGCTGCTTGGAGGAAATGAATGTGACCATGGCTGAAAGGATTTTAAAAACAGATTTTATTAAATAATTTTTTTTTTTTTACATATTTCATTACCCTCAAATTTTTCCAAAATATCGCTGTAAATGACATATCTGGACTGTCAAATGCAGAATCCATTTTTATGTACCGTCACGTCTACTCTTAGTTTAATTATGTAGCGATACAAAATAGCAAAAGCTGCTAGAGAGAATAGGATGTAACATTACTCATATAATTTGGAAACAACAACACTGACGCATAACAGTGTGGCAATGAGGTACCATTATCAATATCTCCTTCTTTATTGTTATTTTTAAATACTTTAAATATGGTACCATTATAATGTTCCTTTAGTCTTTCATACCCTTTCTTACCAAAGTGAATTCCCTCATGTAAGATATCTGATCGCTGTTTGACTAATGCACACATAATGGCATTCTTTAAAAATATATTAAAGGCAGATTAAATATTACTGTAAGGTCTGTTTATTTAATGAATCAAGGCAGCAATCCTTCCATCAAAGTATCAGTTTTGGGGCGATTCAGGTTTATTTAACACTTGTTGATTAAACTTGTTGTTTATGAGGAATGATGCACATGCTGTCTTTTTAATCTACAGCAATGTTGTGACATGTTTTCTGTATCTCTAAATTACAACAGAGTAAGAACATTTTATATTGTAGCTGGGTTTACAGGGAAAGTTTTACCAGTTGATGACTGAAGGTTATGAACACGAATGTTTACATGAAGCTAACATCCAAGAATGTTTTTTTTTTTTGTTAACGCACTCACTTATTATATTCACTGTGATTTGAAGGTGGGATGAACAATTAACTGTTGTTACGTGTGATTGTAAAGGCTTCTTTGCTGAAAAATTATTCTTCAAAAGGTAGTGACACATTCCTGACTGCAACCAGTCATGAAAACTATTCACAAAAGCGAATACTTGGAGAAGTAAATTATCAATCAGTGGGTTTTTATTTTATTTTTTTCTTATCCAGTACGATACATACAGTGTCTTACAATTTCACACTGTGCATTTAAACAGCTAGGTATTTACTCAAGAAAAATACAGATTTTGGCTGTGAAACAATGGCACTCTTTCTATTGGAACTCTCATGGTTTCAGTCTAGTGCCATTAACCTACATGCCACCCGCTGCCCTGTAAATATTAGAGAGGTAACATCAGGTAACTTAAAAAATGGAGGAATACTGAGAGCATCTAAATGAATATATAAGATTCATCATTTATGAAGCCTGAAACAGAGATTTTGTTAACAATATGTATTATTCAAAGCATACATTTGACAAACCCCTGGCTATTTAAAAACTGTTTGACTTCAGACTGCTTTTTGCACATTTCTTGGTCGCGATCAGAATAGCAGAATAAATAGCCATTTAAAAGAAACCTCAGGCATTTCACAAGCAAATTAACACTCTGGCTAGAGTAACAAAATGCATATATGTTTTATTATTCGCTAGACATATCCTTGACTGCCTCTGCAGTGGTTTGGTTTACCTTGAAAGACGCATGCTATGAAAGTTCTGGAAGAAAAAAAAAAGGTGACAAATAGGATTTTTACAGGTAAGTTGAGTGTTGTAAAAATTGGTTCCATCATTGCAAGTAAAAAAACCATGCAAACTGTAGTTCACCAGCATTCAATTTCATTGCAGAAATACGGATTGCATGTTTGCAAACACAAAATGCGCGAGTCAAGCACAGATTTTGCAAGCTACGACTACAAATGGGCTCATTGTCACCATATTGTAATAACTGTAATAATATTATATCAGTTACAGAGAGCAGGGAGAGCAGAGTGGGCAGAACAAACAGCACACCCTGCCGCTAGCAGTAGACTGATCCCCAGCCATGCTGTGCGCCTCCCTCCTAGCTCCTAGCCCGCTGTGCCCCAGTAGTTAGTATTGCCAAGAGACTGTGTGTAAATTCACTTGTGTGTCCTTATTCTGCCTTCCAATGCCTCCAAATTAACTATTAACTGGGGAGTTATGTGCGCATGTACGGCTGGGAACACCACTGCTGGAAGTAGCTGTCCTTTTTAAAAAACAAATTGTGGACCTATTAATGGTGATCGAAGTCGAAGCTGCAGACAACCCAGTTGCCCAAACACAAGGCGCGACAGCAATATCGAATGTAGAAGAGGGGAAACCATTGGTATTTTTACCATTTGCCATCCTTCATACAGGCTGTTGATGCATGTGATTTCTCTTGGACAGAGGTATTCAAAGCCTGAGTTGTCTAAAAGATCTACATGGATTTTTCTCCGTTGCAATGGAATGGCATTTAAATTTCCCTCTTGCCCCCGTTGGTGCTGTATTTCTGCAGCCTCTTTTCGGCTCTATAGCAGTAGTTGTGTCCTTGCTGGCCAGCCTCCTATCTGGTCTCTGGGGCCCCCCTTAATGAAAGAGAGCTGAACGAAATGCATTACGTCAAATAACAGAAGCCAGGTGACTTGCGGTCTGCAGGGATGAGGGCGGGAAGCAAGGGTGCAGGAAGAGGGAGGTGTAAAAATAATCCAGAACAGAAGGGTTGAAGTGGAAACATGGCTCAAGGTTTTAAACTCCCGTCTGGAAGACATTTGGTTTGACGCCTGGACCGGATGAAATGGGCTTACTAACACTCTTTAGCTTAGTGAGTTAGTAACTTACTTAACCCGAAGTCACACTTGCACATTTGGACAATGGACCGTGTAACTGAACAGGCTGATCCTGTCTCATCAAATGTGAGGCAGCAGGTCTGCAGTAATAGCCCTACAAGTAGCAGACTGATAGTTGAAGGCTGAGTCACAATAAAAACTCTAATTGATATAAAGCAATGCTAATTTTTAATGGCCTCCTTGAAAAGATTGTGGCTTATCGACGAGTAGCTTATAAGAAAAGTATTACAGGTGCTAATAAGCTACTTATTTGCCCTCCTTAATTATTTGCTGTGTGATGCCATGACTGGCCCTGCAAGTCACTTTGGATAAGTTTCTGCCATAAGGATACTTGTAAATTTAACATCGCACCTACCTACTAGAGAGAGGATGTCTAGGATACAGTTTTGTTGAAATATAAAACAGGGTGTTAAAATTATTCACTGATGCACAATATGCTGTAAATCGGTATTTATATGAGTTTGGACTAAAGTATAGCATTCTCAGATATATGGCTCATTGCTTCCTCAGTGCACCAGGGTAACGGAAATGTCTCACGGGACCATTAAGAAACCCGTCTATTTTCATTTAGACCAGATAACCCAACAACCTGGAACCCATGTGATAACAATCTGTCTCCCAATAATAATGAATTTTTCTTTACAAAAGATTGGGAAAGTAAGCATAAAACCCACACGCTGTCCTGTACTCAACATTTTTTAGCCCTTATCTGTAATTATCCAATTGGCCCAAATTATTTATTTATTTATTTATTTAAAATACTTCAACAGACATTAAAAATCACCAGAAAAATAATTGAAAATACTGTACATCTATTTGAAAATAATATTTACTTGAATCGTTTTTATGAAGATGACATAATTAGGAATGATATCATTAATCTATGCAATTCCTCCTGCGACAATTGGCCCCCATGACAATTGGTCCCAGAGTGAATTTGCCCCAGGGCCCTTTCACCCCTGTGAAAATTCATCCCCACTATAATTTTTGCCCATGGCAATTTGTACCCACGAACACTAATTGGCTGTGTTGTGGAATTTTAGAAATCAATTCTTCCATTAGTTATCAGGATATAAAAGTGATGTCTAGAGCAGAATTCAATGAGCCTTTATTTCATGCAGCATGGTGACTAGTAACCAGGCCTAGGCAGTCTGAGTAGGTTCTCCCATTACGCTTAGCAAAGGGTCAATATTTATATGGGTTATAAACCTAAATCATTCCATTAAGGACATTCGAGGACCAATCGCATAACCCCCACCTTAAGTTGTTTTGCATAGATAATGAGGAGGTCACGGCCCATGGGGCCCGTTTAATTTTGTTTGTTTGTTTGCCAGCTGATTCTATTTCACTGCCTGTGTTGACATTTCCAACACTGGGTTCTATTTGAACTCATCAGTTATGTTTAATCCTTACATTTTCTATCTCCGCTACTGCCACATTACAGACGAACCTACAACCGATTGAAAATATATTTTGTCTGAATCCCTTCATTCAGTTCTTGAGAAAATGTGATTATTCAAACCAATAATTGATTCAAACTACCTGCTAATCGTAGTCAAACTCCTTTTGAAATCAAAAATATAAGAATATAAGGATATGTTGTAAATACATCACTGGATTTTATCCGTAGTGCTCAATTTAAAAAGACCAACCTAATTCAGTAAAACATATGTAATATCATACGAGGAAAAAAAGTTTCCCCTTTCTAATGAAGTTTTCCACCCTATTTAGAGGCTCTCTTTTCCATTTCTGGCATGCTTTTTAAAGTTTGTCATGTTTTTCTGCATTCACCACCCTTCTCTGTGAATCCACCTGCACTTTTTGAGAAGACATCAATTTGGCCTCAGTAGGTACGCAGAGTTTAAATAGGCAGTTAAATCACAATTTTAATTGATGATCCTGCAAAAGTTCTTGTGACTATTGTTCATCAGTCAGGAGGCATTGTGGCAATTGTCATAACTGATAAGACAACCAGTATAAATACATTTATTACTGGAATATTTATTTCCTTCTTTGTCTCGAAATTGTCCCTTCAAGAACAATCCTTACTAGAGCCATCTAAATTGTTTTATGGTGCAACGGTCTATGGAATTTGGTGCGGTTTTAGGTGTTTGTCTACCCTGCTGTCTGGTACTGGATTAAACGGCTTTTCTGGATGTGGAGGTTATATTTCTTCTCCACATTGCACTGTAGCGAAGTGCAGTACACCGTTTATAAAATGGCGCATGCCAAGACCGTGCCCTTCTGCCCCTCTGAACTTGAAATCTGGGGCTTTCTGTCCTCAGGCTTCCTTCTGTGCCTGTAGCCTGCAGAGCTCAACAAGGCGAAATAAGTTCTTCTTTCTCCCCAAGGCGAACAGATGAAGCTATTTAAAACGTCCTCGCTAGCTTCTCCCTCTCACTCTTCAGAGACAAAAACTGTGTTCATTACTGTCGCTTTTCTAGTTCATTCATTAATTTAAAAGTTTTCTTTTCATGGCGATTCACTTTATGTAAAGGCAAATTTCAGGCCATGGATGTCCACACATACGTACACACACAACCCTACAAATAACAATCTAATAAATGATGCACACACATTTAAAGAAACATTATCATGATCAGGAATGGATATTGTCTTGGAATCCTATACATGTCCAACATATTTCTGTGTGCTCATTTAAAATACAGGAACCTTCAGTCTCCTAGCAACTGGAATGTTTGCAGGACTCTCCTAGCAACTGAGGAAAAGTGAAAGTGTTTCACCTGCCCAAGTCATGCAATGAGTATTCACCATCACATCATTCAATATATAAAAAATTATGGTCATTATTCATGTGTGGAGAAAATCGACAGCTTTTTAAAAAATTAATATGCAATATTATACTCTGGTTTACAGCTATTACATTGTAATGTTTAGATTATGCAATGTTTAGATTAGATTAATGGATTAGCATTATAAACCGGATAACTTTTTGTCTACCGTTGTATCTTGTGGAGGCACTGGGAGCTGTGATCTCACTAGGCAAAGGTGGCAATACACTATTGCCGGCAGGCCGACATGAGGGTTTCAAGTGTTACAATGAAGTTGTCAGTGTCACAGGCGCCTGACACACATAGGCATATTTGATGCCAGTTCACAGCCAACACTGCCATCTCCCCCTTGGGTCACCACACCCTCATCCAGCAGAATCATTAATCAACTGTTTTCTATCAGTGTGAGAGAGAAGAATTGCTAAGGGATTTTAATTTAATTTAACTGCAACTTTCCCTTCACGACTGCAAGCAGGGTTCAGTAACCACTAAAATGAAAAGCCTGCAGGTTTTGTTTTTTTTACTTTATTGAAAAACGCTGTCTTTTTGATCCTGTTCTTTTCTGAAGTGTTTATGACTTTATGCCAGGGAATTCAGCCAAGGATGAAAAAGATACGGAAACAGAGAGATAAAAAAAAGAAAAAGTTTGTCTAACCTTCATTTTGGTTCGGTGTGTGTTTTTATTGAGGGGAAGAATACTTATGTGAGTTATAAAAACAATGGGTGGAAGTGTTGAAAGATGATATAACAGGTTAACCAGGGAGAGGATCAAGCACATATACGCACCATAGTAATCTAAAGAAATATGCTAGCATTCAAAAGAGGAAATCATTTCTTTTTTTAAATGATTCATTTCTAATTTAATTTTTGTTGTTTTGATATACATGTAAGTGCTGTTTCAAGCTAAATATTAGCTGATTCAAGCTAAATATTAGAGCGGTTGCAGAAAGGCTGCTATCACACTTTCCCCGAACAATTACACCACCGCCACCAAGCTGTACAATAGACACCATGGACTCATGCTGGTTACGCCAGATCCTGACCCTACCACCGGAATCACGCAACAGGAACTGGGATTCGTCAGCGCAGGCAATATTTTTCCATCCTCAGTGTAGAGTCTTCTTGTTTTTAGCGGATAGGAGTGGAGCCCAGGGTGGGCTTGTGCTGCAATAGCCTGTCTGTGATCGGGACAGGCGAGTCGGGCATTTTGAGATGCCAGTCTGTATACCGCTGTTGTACTGCACCATTATTTGCCTAATTATTTGTAATTTGAAATAAGTTTTAATAACTGTAACTTCATAACGTTTATATAAGATCATATGTTAGCTAGCTATCCAGCTGATGTGTTGACTTTGACCATTGTATTTGTAAGAGTAGGAGAGTTATGCAAGACCAGTGGAAATATGCCAGAACAGCTCGGAACCTGGTTCCAGTAGTGAATTTCGAGGCTGGTATAATTTTTTTAAATTGAAAAACTCAATATTCAGTTGTAAAACGTTTGCTCAAAATGTTAAGTTATCTGAATACACACCAGCCAATGGGAACGTTAATTCACTCACAGCGCAAGCTGCTGTGTGAATAGTTCCGACACTGAGGAAGTCTGAAAACATGAAAGGCTGTTGCAATAATTTGTTAGTTTGGTATACAGATAAGATTGGTCGATTAACAAAGCATCGTTGTCTTGTTGATGTTCTACTGCCTATAAGAAACACTAATGTTTACATTTGTTTTTTTTAAAGACCTGTTGATCTTGCTGGCCACTGGTGGCTAGCTTGTTAACTATGATTCAGCCAGTTTTCTGACGTTTGGCTAAGGATGAGGGTCTGGTGCGAGTTAATTTTTGGTTGGGAGGATTGGCAGAAAATTTTTATGTGGCATCAGTAAGTGGATGTGGATGTTCATGGACAGACAGGTTGTTCACAATACCACTTATTACCCAGTCTATCTCCAGAGGTTGCTATTCCCTGAGTTTTAGTTTTGTCTCCGTAATTGTTCCACGTGCACAATGTTAGCTGAGTAATGTAGTCCCTTGTTAACCTTTTATTGTCCCTGTCCCTAGTCCACCCTGTCGCCCTTTGTATTTTTGCGCCTTTGTGTTACTGCTTCGTTGCGAAGTCTTGTTTGCTAGCCCTACTGACAATTCTGAGCATTTGTTTCGATCCGCTCTCACCTATGTGACTACCAGTCTCTAGATTTTCTGATAGCCCTGCTTAACGGTTTATAGCACTTTATTTGCTTCTAAATTGTGTTTGGATCTGTTCTCGAAGTGCGAAGTACCGCACTTCGGTTCTCAACTCTCAGCGCTAAAACATACTGTAGCGCTTTCAGAGAGCCATTACTCTCCTGAGTTCAAGCAAGGAGTAAGACATCGACTTTAACAGGAAGATGTGCTCTTTACTTACACATGCACTTACGACCGCCTTATCAAATGCAGAACTGGCAATAAAAGGGCAAACACAGACAGCCCTCACACAAACAAGCGAATCTGATTACGGTGAGGTAACTAAATCTTACCTACAAAAACACAAAACGATACAGCTAACTAAACTAAACTACAACACAATAACGTCATTAAAAGATGGAACTTTCAACACGCTATTTACATTAATAACAGTTCGGGGGCTAGGCTTCCCAGCAGCCCCCTCGGGGATGGCCAAACGCCATTGGCAAGGGAGGCGCTGCTTCCCATCCCCGTTACAATACCAAGCTTACCTATTATCCCTGATATGTTGATGAGTTTCTATTGGAAAAATATTGGTTAATATTGACTTTTTGTAGCTTTTAAAAAATCAAACTAATATAAATGAAATGTATTCAATAATGGAAAATTTTTTTTTTTTTAATTAGTAGATAATATCTTATAGCTGGTTGATTTTTAACTGACAATCCTTCATGAAGAGAGGTAGTTATGGAGTTCTACAATAATTATTTTTCTGTTCTATAAGCCTGCTGCATAGTTTTGTGGGGATGGAGGGTATAGTCTTAAATGTATGTTTAAATGCCATTAATTCATTTACAGCACAGTCTGTGTCAAGTAATCTGTATTCCAATCAGGACACCAGACATAAAATACCAGCACTGGTGATCAGCTAGTAGTAAAATACCATTCACGTATTGTCTTGAATACCTGTATTATTTAAAAGTCTTCAATATATAGTTTTTGATAGTTTAGTTTTCAGGATTTAGTTTATTAATAATAGATTTAGGTTAGACGTGTAGGAGGGCACAGGACCCTTTGTATTATTTGAGGCACACCCTTCTCACGGTTCTTCTCCTACCCTCTTTTATTACCCAACCTTGTACTCTGTAACCCATGTCCCCAGTGTTTGTGGTCATTGTTCTCATTTTTCCCAATAATACAGCATTGTTTGAGAGACTTTGCTTGAGCACCAATCCCGCCAAATCACA
This sequence comes from Hiodon alosoides, assembly GCA_025775065.1. NCBI lineage: Eukaryota > Metazoa > Chordata > Actinopteri > Hiodontiformes > Hiodontidae > Hiodon > Hiodon alosoides. The sequence continues at coordinate 12,191 of JAOYSI010040900.1, forward strand.
ATTTTTATTCTTTAAATAATAAAGAATTCTTATTATTACGCACACCTATAAATATAGGCAAGGAACAAATGAATATTTATTTATAAATATCACAATTTATAATTAATGATCCATTTGATGAGATTCAAACTCATGTTTTTTGCACCACAGGCAATACATTTACCACATCACACACAGTATAGCTAGTATGCAATTAGCTAGTGCACAATACAATTTATTCAGCTTTCCAGCATCCAAGGCAGAGTAGTTTCAAGTGATTGGCCTGAATATTTTCGATACATTTTTTATACTGGGGCTTTCAATTATTGTCCTATTTTAACAAATGAAATCCTTTAAACATAGTACGGAAGTTGGTAGCTGTAAAGAGTTACAGAAACACAGAAACACATTTTACATTTATATTTTAGTCATTTAGCAGATGCTCTTTTTTAGAGTGATGACACATGTGAATTCACACACACAGAAGAAAACACTATGAACTCAAAGCTCTTATTTGACTTATAAATGTCTTGAGCCTCGAGGACCACTTTCTGTGTAGCAAACCATATCAATATTTAATTGCGGTCTAATTATTCCCTAATAACCCATTTATGCTGTGGCAAGTTTTCCGTGCATGAGTCGGGAGCGATCAAGCGGACTCAGGAAAGTCGCGACAATGCAGTCACAGACCACACTTTATTTGCCTTCTCAAACGACCAAGACAACATGCAAAAATTCATGAAAATAAAACAATTCTTCAAGGAGCCCCCTGATGGGTTCACCTCCAAAATACCGGCTCCAGAACCCGGCTTCTGGGAGACGCCACGATGGTAATATAGGTAGTTAATTACCTGAGTCCCCAGCAGCTGCTTCCCCCATCTCTGCTCTTGCGTGTCGACGAGAAAGATTCACACCACACATCTCCCCCACCAGAACAACACCAGAACTTGGAACTCACCTGGAGCAGGAGAGAAAGTTGGCAGCAATGTTCAGAGCACTCGGGCGGTGGACCACCCGCTAGTTGAACAGCTGGAGGGTGGGACACCACCGGGTGATCTAGGAGTTGGTGTTTTTCATGTGGTGGTGTTATTGGGGGGTATTGTGACAGCTCGAGTACTGAACGGTCCATCCCTGGGGATGCGCTTCCTGCTAATGTAGAGGACAGGAAGCTCCACCCCATCCAACTCCTGGGTCAGCATTGCCCCGACTCCACGCTTGGTCGTGTCCGTCTGCAATACAAATGGTTTAGAGAAATTGAGCACAGGCCTCCCACACAGAGCCACACAGGCTTTAACCGCCGGTAGTACCTAGCCAGTCCAAGAGAAGAGAGCCACGGTTTAGCGCCCTTGGTATGGCTGGTGGATAAATTTTTTGGCACTCGGGACATTCAGCACACCACTGACTAATATCCTTGCAAAGGCCCTGTCAGTAAAACTGGTCCGTCATGTACTCCAGGGATTTTTCCATCCCCAAGTGTCTAGCCTTTAGGCCGTATCAATGGGCCGTATCAAACATCATTTTCCGCCGTTGTCGAGGCAGCTGCTTGAGCAGATTCTTTGTCTGAGTGTCCTGGAGTAACTGAAAATAATCTGTTGTTAGAATACCGAAAGACAGAGTAGTACACTGGGCGCTGGCGATCGTCCAGACTTTCCACCGCAGCGACTCGTTCCCTTGCTCACTGCAGTACGTTGTCCTGGATCTGTTCCTGGAAGTCCGTCAACCAGACAAAGGAGGGGAGGTTGGTCAGGATGGACGGTGGCATCTTGGCTCCTGGATACCTGCCTCTGGTGTGGAGGGACCCTCCCCTGGATACTTACCTCTCGTGTGGAGGGACCCTCCCCTGGATCCTCGTTGTGTACTCCCTTGGCTCGCACCAGTGTCCTGGATTTTCTTAACTTGCTTTCCCTTGCATTTACTGCCTGTCAATCAGTCATGCCCCAATACAAGAGGATAGCGGGCACGGCTAACCCCAGCGCCTAGGCTATGCTTTAACTAAATACCCGCCTCAGTTTATTCCAATGATGAAAGTGACAGCGGAAAGCGTTGATGTCATGTAAATCCCTTTGTCGTGCTCTTTACATGTCTTAAATTATTGAAACTAATATTATTTAGGATAAATCAGTGTGCGTCTGATTTAACAGCAAAGTCTTTTATACAAAGTAATTTTTACAAAGTCTCACAGATTGGTTGATTTCTCATTTCTCTGCGTGTCTGATTAATATTTGTGCCATTGGCATGAATTGTTTTTGACTGTGAAAAGGGTTAGGATTTCAGTAATTAAATACAAACAGATATGGTTCAGGAAAACATCTTGAGGATTAATGTTACCATAAATTCTCTGTACTTCAGCATTATCTGCATACCCCTGCAAGCAATGTACCTGCTATTCAACAATCCCCCTAAATAATGCACTCCTTATGAGAAGCGATAAACAAGAGAGTGGGATTTAGGAAGGCGACAGGAAGGGATGAGAAGCATCTGCTCAGAGGATGTGACCTTTAAAAAAGTTAAATAATCCCTTCCGGTTTAACATTCCAGCAAGAAAAATGTTAGTCAGAAATAAAAAAAATGTTAGTGATTACACAATGCTTTATCCAAATAAATCCTATGAACAGGATAACTAAATGGTAGGAGGCTGAGAACATGCTCTGTGCATGTGTGTGTGTCTGTGTGTGTGTGTGTGTGTGTGTGTATGTGCATGTGTGTTTTTATGAGTTCATACGATCACACACCATTCTTGAGCATTGTAATTGACAGCTCAGGGTGTGGGGCTATGAATTTGTTTTATCTGCTTTTTAATTCTCTCCTAATTTATTTTCTTTTTTGATTGCAGTGATGTGCTGGGATTAGGGGTTATTTACATAATCCCCCAATACAGCAAAGGCATCCTCTGGCAGTCCCCAGCCTGCAGATTCACCTGAGCCCTAGCAAAACATTTTCTGCAAATTTTAGTGGTTAGAGTGCTCATGTGCATGTATTACTTTTGAGGTCATCTAGCAACTCTTCATAGTTGTTGGTCAGTTCACACATATCAGTTAAATAATTGCTCTCCGCAGCAACACAATCATCTGATGTCATGATTAATTAATTTTATTAGTTTTAATTCAAATTTTGAGGTATAGCCTATGTACCCAAAATGTATCTAATGATTGATTACCTTGGTAAGGAGGTTCTGCATAAAAGCAGTGCTGAGATATTTGGAACCTGGTGTCTTCAAGTCTGCACCGAAAGGTTTCTGTACTAAACGAAAGGTTTAAAGCTTATCAGAGGCTGCCAGTGTGATTCTTCAGCACCCTGGACATACTCCGTGACTGGAAAATTCCCAACCAGTCCTTAGCTCTTACGCCAGAGTTTCCTGAAACATGTCCTTATCTCAATCTTGAATTAGTAATTGAATAATGAATATTTTATGAAGTGAGAAATTAATGTAAAAACCAAGAATTCCCCAGGATCCAGCAAATGTGTTTTTTGACAATTACAAAAGTAAAAATTCAGACCCTTTTCACTGTATCTATGCTACCTGCATCGTAATCCGGCCCAGCCTGGTTGCTCTCTCTCTCATTAGTGGCTGGATGGTTGCATGGTTAAAAAGGAGATCGAACTTACCTCCTGATAAGAAAATGAGTGTGGTGACATCTCCACTGATTAAGTGGCTGAATCCCAGCAGTCCTGTTTCTAGCCCCACTCTCGGTCCCGTGGTTACGTTGCTCGCTCTAATGCAGATCTATCAGGGAGGCTTGGTCTCTCTCAGCCCTTACCTTACTTCCGCCTTCTATTACTCTCTCTACCCTTGTCTCTGTGTCTAACCTGCTTCACTGCTCTCTGCTCCATCCAGAAGAATGTCACCAGCATGACCTTCATTAGCGGCGCTGTCAGACCGGTGATCCGGAACATTGAGCAGAATCGTCAATTAACATATTTGGTACGTTGTAGTTTCTGGAATGATGAATAAAAAGGAACAGTCCCACTGTTTGTGTCCTCTCTCTTCACAAGTCATTCTTTTTCTGTCTGTCATTTTCACACTTTAACGGGCACTACGGTGGGCAGACTACTGAAATGCAGGTTTTTAGTTTGCTGTTGCTATGTTCCCTCGCCTAAGTGATGCATTCTTAGCATATTAACTTGGTTTATGTCTTGTGGGTGATAAGTCGATTTTTTTTCTTCTCATGAGTTTATCAGCAAAAAGCAGAGTTCCTAGTATTGCTGACACACAGCCTTGTTGTGGAGGTTAGAAGATCTACTGTAAGGACAGAGCTGATGAGACACTAACAAAGTTACATACTTGGTGGGTGCTACTGACCTAGGGTCAGTTTACAAAAGCCCCTATTATCTCTATTTGGACCAAACATCCCAGGGATATTCTGTGGGTAAAGTGAGCTTGACTGTTTCGTAGAGCTCTTACTGGAAACCAAGCTCTGTATATGGCCTAGGTGGGGTCAGCTCTCCTGATCCAGACCCTAAGATTGGCTTTTGAATTCTTTTCAGAATAAATAAGAGTAGTCATATTTTATATTTTCTGTAATATTCTTTGCCGGTACATTACGAACAGTTCTTGCTCGTCTGACTATCCATAAATTGTATTCCTAAGCTACGACCTCATACCTGAAACTGACCCGATTATTTGGATTAAATGGAATCAATCTCAACTCCAAAACAAAGGTAAGAAATTACTTCTAAATCCACTCTCCTCTACTCAAAGTGCAACGTCGTTATATCTAGCTGCTGCAACTCATCTGTTGGATAGATTTTTACATCATCGAATATATTTTGAGAGGTATAGAGTACTAATTCCATTGAGATTAGTGTGCCCAATATTGGCTATCCCATAAAAAAAATGGGCCAGCCTGTCTGGCATTGTTTTAAGATGGTTTAAATCATACCAGTCAGAAAGACAGTGTTATGTTGTCTTCGGGGACAAGTAAATGACCCGTAGTGTTCCTCAGTGATCGATTCTTGGCCCTTTACCCTTTTCATATTATGTTCTCCCCCAGGCAGGCATTTAAAATATCCATAGCTGTGATGACAGCACCCAACTGTACATATAAGTGTGTGCAATGAAAGTGCAATTTGTTCCATTGAGTATTGTCTCACGAATATTAAAATAGGATGTCAAACAAATTTGTCCTACTAAACCAGACACTAGCCTTTGTAATTGGACCTAAATTACTTAGATACCTTGGATCTCTGGCTGCAAGCTGCAAATCTCATGGAAGAAATTTGGGATTTGGGACTATACTGTACTCTGACTTTAACTTTCAAACCCATGTAACAAATGTAACCAATACGTTTTTTTTTTACATTAAGAAATATAGCCAGAGTAAGGCACCTAGGCTGATGAAGAGAGATTAATGCATGCTTTTCTCACAAGTAGACTCGATGATCGCAGCTCACTTCTCTCTGGTTTGCCAAATCAAACTATTAAAAGACTGCAGATGGTAGAGAATGCTGCAGCAAGAGTATTGACTAGAGCTGGAATAGCTTGTCATCTCAGCATTGACTGCCTGTGAACTTAAGTAATTTATAGATTTTAAGAGTATTCTGCTCATACTAAAAGCAAAGAGTAATTTATAAATAAGTAAAATGAAATAAATTATTAACAATTCTTAAAAAGCTGAGCTATTAGTTTGGTTTAAAAAAGTCTAATAGATGGTGCCTCTCTGAATTCATTTTGAAATATTATTTTTTATACATATAACACTATTCTTACTTTGCCTTTGTTTTCTCGTTTTATTTGGTCTTCGCTTAATTTTTAAAAATATATTTCCTTTTATTTTGACTTTTTGATTGATTTGATTGATTCTATGTATTACTTGTACCTTTTATAGTCTTTTAACCTTTTCATTATATATTGGAATTTGCTATGATCATCATTTTAATTACACTTATAGCAGTCATAAGGTAATGGCAGGTAAGGTCTTACTCGATGGTGATAGATGATGTACTGATCTGCTGAAAGCTGCATTGCTGTCTGTTCTTGTCCACACATTAACGTTACCATACACCAGTGATTACCTTCGGTATTGATAAACGCAACCTAAATAATTCTTGCATAACCCGGTGCAGTCTGACCATTTTCTTATATTATTTGAGATTCACATAATGACGGTCTCCAACCCCGAGCCTAGGTACAGTACGAGTTGGTCAATAACTGTTTGCAAGGGTCTTTTAGATGAAATTTTGGAAGTTCTATACAATGTAGAAGAGCTCAGTAGTTTCTTGCCAACTGCCAAAATGTAAGTATATAGTAATTATGACTACAATAATTCACTTCACTATACTGTGGCATGCAGCCGGGATACACTCCCTCAAGCCCTGGGGACACGCCCAGGGTTGGCATGATGGACAGCCAAGCTGTGGGACAATGCCCTGAAAAAGGACCTCGTTTGTATACCTGTGTGAGGTTCCACTAATGGTAACTGCAGAAAGGGTGCCAACAATTAAAGAGACATTAAAAGAACCAGAAGTCCTGGCTCAGGGATGGAAGGGTATTTAAGTTTAATTATGTTTTCCCTGAAAGGGAAGCTTTTGTTATTAGTGTTTGTTTTGGTATATTATTATTTTATTTTTTCATTTTGTGTTCTGTGTTAAAATTCCAAATGAAAGGTGTCGCAGAAATGCCCGTCTCCATGTCTCTCCCGTCACACCCTTACCGGGCCCCACCCAGGTGTGCTACATATACTTCTGACACAGTGGCTCCCCTGGCGAAAACAATGATAAAGCATAACAAACTTTCTTCATGATATACCAAACTTGAGCGTTAAAACAAGCCTGCCGTATAATGGAATGAAAATCACGTTCAACAAAATTGCAGGCATTTTATCTTGCATGGAAAGAAAGTCTAATAAATTACAAGCATACATCACCATCTGCTCGATCAAATTATTTTTCTAATCTCATAGAATAAAATAAAATAAAAATCTGCGATTCTTTTTTAATGTGGTTGCTACATTAATAAATTGCCACGCAGCAAATTGTTTGAATGTCCGGCAGAGCATTAGTAGTGATGTATTCAACTTTTTCAATTCAAAAATTGAGCAAATAAGAATAGAAATAATAAGTCTCCCAGTACATGGAAATGGAAATGTGTAAACTTCGAAACTGATATTAAATTCTGGGAAAACTGATATGATAGTCCTACCCCCTCAAAATCACTTTAAAATAATGTTGAATTATAAAATCTAATCATCGCCTCATTTTCTTATCAAAGACAATTGTCCCTGATTTCACATTTTAATACCATGTTAAAAATATATAATTTTTTCCATTTTAGAACTATTGCTAAAATCTATTGATAAAATCTCTGCTTAAGGATACAGCCCACAGATACCTTCACAAAACTGTCAAAACTTGTCGCCGGTAAGACGTTAGTGCAAAACGCAGCCGCTAAGAAATATGTCCACACCAAAACAGATTTAGCATCACTTCACTGGTTACTGACAGAGCTCCATGCTGACTTCAAGGCCTTACTTCAGATTTTTGAGGCATTAAAATTGCCGTTGTATTTAAAAGACCTCCAAGTCCTTTAAAATCCCTATAGATCCCATCGCTCACAAGAGGCTGGCAATTTGATCGTCCCAAGAGTAGAATAAATTTTTCTGGCGGTAGGGCCTTCTCATACAGAGCCTCCCTGCTATGGCATAGTTTACCAAATTCTGTCTGGGAATTAAAAACTTCAATTCAGTTTGCCGTCTAGCTATCTTTGGGTGCTGAGTTAGAGGGTAGAATTTGGCTTCAGGTGCATAGAGATTTTCTCACTGTCGCTGCTCTATTAGCAGACCCACCCCATTGGTCTGGCTCTGCTCTTAGGAGGCGGGAAAGACTTTGATCACCTTCATTGCTATATTACCTTCCCCTGCATCTCACCACAGTTTTGCTTTTGTATGCTGCCATAGTTAATTCTTGCTTAGGTTACATAATGTTGTACAACACTAAACACTGAATTCATTTGCTCAACCACACCAACTTCTAAACCATATTTGCCGCCCTTTCTTCCTGGCATGGGAGAGATCATTTGTGCATGGATATGGATATGCCAATCTAAAAAGTGAAATCCTGGTTGCAAGAACGAACCACCTCTACTGCACTGTTGGCTATCCCTCCGACCTCCAAGTGCTGAAGCCGCAGAGCTATCCACTCAGCTCCTCACTGATTACTTTATTATTCAGTGTTATTCTAAATGTGTCTACTACACTGGCATTTTACAGGAGTTTTCTCGAATGCCTCTGGGGGTCAATGAATCATTTTGCAGTTTTTCCCGATCGGCGCTGGATTTTCTGGTTCCCGCTTGAAAATTAAATTTGTTCAGCGTTTTCCGATAAATTCTAGATGTTAAAATGTGCTATAACAAATACAATTTGATTGACTGACTGATTGATTTATTGTTCTTTATTGACAGTTCAAGCAGCTCTATTAAAAACTCCTCATTTGAAAATCTATTACATTTATAAATACAGAAATGAAGAAAATAATTACAAAAATGTTATAACAAAGCCATTTTCTTTTTGTTTTAATAAATTGTTTATAGGTTTATACAGCAGTAATTATGTGTTCACCGAAACCTTCTGACATGCAAAAGATCCCAAATAAAGTATTATGTTTTCTGAGGAAAGCATTTATTTCCATTGAATTCATTTGGGTTTTCAAGACATGGACACAAAAACAACGCAGTAAAAGTATTCAGGACGGGATCGCGTAGGATTGACGGTCATTATCTGCAAATAACATGATCCAGATTTAAACCAGCAAATCTGAATTACATGGCCTAGAGGGCCATAACGACTGAGCCACTTGGGAACCCCTACTGGTTTTAAGGTCGAGTTCATGTGCTATTTTACTGCTTGCATATTTGGGATTTTTGCATTTGAACCTTTGTGAGTGTTATTCTGAACCAGTGAACCGCTTGAAGATGAAATAGGGACACCAGAGGTTTTTTAAAATTTCATTGTCATTCATAAGGAGGTCAATGTATTTAATAAAACTAAGCATTTGCAGTGCATTCATCGGCCCCCAGGAATGTCTACATTAAGCATTAAAATAAGATTAAAAACAAATACATAATATATCTCTTGGTACTATTGTTATCGCTCAGATAAAAGTAGGCATTTACTAAGTGCTGACCAAATCATTGCCTCTCTGAGTATAGCTGAGTGTTTTCATTCTGCACCTCCATTCAAGTGTTTCCTGTTGAAATGGTTACTTAGATCATATGATTTCACACTTACAAAATTTAGACCAAACCTGCCAAAATCTAATAATATCGCAAAATATTGGATAAGAAACTGTTAATAGGACTTTTCCGTCCGACTAAGCCATTCTCAATTAAAACCAATCGGAAAAATCAAACAAACATGAAGGTACGGGAAAACTTCTGTGTTTATTTGCAGTTCATGAGGAATTACCTTGAAGAAGAAAAAAACCCAATTAATAAAGTCCTTTCTTTGATTTAGCAAGACCAACCCAGATACCCTATTTGCTTAAAGGGTGATCAACATTGTAGAAGAGAGATGGATGAATCTCCATCGATAGCTCCGTCTTCATTTACATGTGACTGCTGGGTCATCAGTTTCTATTAGATGCTCATGGCTGTGTTATTAGCCTTGGTCGGCGATAAGAGGGAGTGACTGGGAACTGGTACAGTCAGCAGGGTTGGAAGTACCTAGAATCAGAAGTAGGGGGCAGCAATGCAAAGACCTTGCTACAGTTTATCTTGGAATTAATTTAAATGACTTGCTCTAAACAGCTTTTCAGAAATAAAATTGTCACGCTAATGTATTTTGATTGCCACATTAGGATGGCTAAATAAAACGAATCACTTTGCCAGATGTGGCCACTGAAGCATACACTTGATATTTCATAGCGAATTAGCCTGATTTACACAATGTTTCTTGATGCACATGTGTCCTAGTATCCCCGTGCCGGTCCACGGAACACGTCTTGGAGATCAGACCGACAAAGACGAATGAGAATCAGGGCTGTTGTCTCCAAAGCTGGGCAACAGGACACAAAGCCTACGGGAGGTTGAAGGACAAGGTACCTAGTCGCTGCTCTGATGGACTGACAGGAGACTATTGTGACAACTGCCCTGTGACACAGCATTGTCGTAGCACAGTCCCGTTCTAGTTCTGCATGAGAAGAGAAAAATTTAAATAACAACTTGACATTTTCTTTCTCTTCCTGACATTTTGTGCTCTGTTTTTCTCATTTCCTTCCTGTCCCCTAATGAAGAATGGGGCTGAGTCTGCTAAACTTCCCGTGGGCAGGCGTCCACAAGGAGCTTACCATGAAAGGCAATCACATCGACTCACAAGGTGCCCGCCGAGGCTGTCACAAATCCCTGTTTATAAACCAGCCGCTTGTTTTCTTCAAACCCCAATTTTTCTTTTTTCTTCTGTCATAAATTGGCAGATACACGTCAAGACAATGCTCTTTAGATCATCTCCCTGGGGAAATCGGGGAGAGCATACCTTTAAGCGTGGGTAATAGACGAAAAGAAGGAGTGGAATAGGATTGCCTGTAATTAACAGGCTCGCCACATGGGTCTTTGGTGTATGTTGCTTCTGTTAAAACGACTGCAACTACTAATGAGGAGAGCAGTTTAATGTTGCCTGTAAATAATGGTCCTTCAATATGTTTCATGGTTTCTCCAGCCAGCTGTGAGAGATTTAGTAGTAGTTTCAGTTTTACAACTACAACATGGCAGAACCTATTAAGCTATCTTATGCTTCAAATCTCTCTTACCTAATTAATTTCTGCCATTTCAAATTTTTTATTCTCTCTATATCTCTGCTACACTTCCCTACAGCTGATGGCTGCTGTGTAAAGAAAGCTCTCTTTTCTGAACCATCTGGGGAGTCCCCTGAGGACTGAGGGCAGCTTCTTCAGTTTGCCGTTTTCATAGCGTTTACCACAAGTCACAAGAAAAAAAAAAAAAAAAAGATTCACTCTGTTTTTATTTGCTGTAAATGACTAACTTGGACTATATTAGTCTCCCTTCATCCATGTCATGCCTGTCAATTACACTGCACCTGAACCCTTGTATCGATCATATTTTTATTTGATGGTTGCACTATAATATCGATTGATTCTGAGAGACCTCCAATCCAGATTTGGACCAATCTTCAAGAAAACTCGCCCATACAGTGGACAGAGTGCAATACCTTCAATCAGTCCCATTCCAACATGTGAGAGTGGATTAGTGGAGTAACTCTAGTCCCTAGAGAGGTAAAGATCATATTCTCTCATATCCTCAAGTCTCAGTGTGAAATGAATAACACATAATGGGCATGTGTTTCTTTACGTTAGTGCAGGTTGTTGAAACCACACAGGATTCATCGGTATGTTTAGGGAGCACTGTGTGCTACAGCTGCGCTGTGGAACACAGAGAGGAGGATTAATAGACCCTTAATAGAGGGAGTCACAGAGTAATAATGGTCTTAAGGCTGGAGGATCTTATGCTCGATGGTCTGGAGCGACTTCCTCCAAACAACTCATTGCACACAGCTCTGGTAAGAGCAGAGATATCTTTATAAACACACACTCGCAGGCACACACAAAACCCATGTTGTTCAATCACAATCGATTTCCATTCATATTTGGACTGTTATACGAAATGCTTTGAAATGGCCTGGAAACAAGGTATAAAATTATACTGTAGGGTGGGTGGCTTTATAGATATGGATAAAATATGTGTTAGCATGTTCAATAGTTCAGTATTAATGAACTATTGAATGGATACCAGTAGTCTTAAATTTAGGAAATTTCTTTCAGAAATGAAACGTTATTGTAACAACAAAATATGTTAGGGCTGTCAAAGTTAACTCGTGCGATTAATTTCAAATGCTTAACGCTGCTCATTTTTTATGTCGCAATTAGTGTTTTTTTTTTTTTGAGCCTTAGAACCATCCATAGTTAAAATACGACTCCACGCTCTCGCGCTTGTTTGTCAGTCGACTGCTTGAATTTAGATAGAGCTTTGCTGATTAAATAAACTTGGATTACGGAGAAAGCTGCTAAAGGGCTTTAAAACGTTTTTTATTACAAAACCCTTACAGATGGGTTTTTGGATAAAAGCAACTGTATTTGCAGCAACTGTAAAGGTGAATTTGTGTCTGAAGTATCATTTACAGGCAAAACACAGAGTTGACGCCGGCAGCAGTAGTGAGAGGGCTAGCAAGTAGCCTAATCTTTTTAGCCTAATCTGCAGGACAGCAGTAGCCTAATCTTTTAGAGTTGCAAATGGACAAGTCAACGAAGTCAACGAGCAGCAAAACAAGCTAAAAAATGCAATAGCGAACGCAATAGCGAACGCAATAGCGAACGCAATAGCGAACGCAATAGCGATGTTGGAGATTTAAACTATAAACGACAACAAGCACACGTGTTCTAACTTCATCGCTCAGGAAGTAGGCCTATTACCATTGGAGGTATGAAAAGCTGTAAATTACGGTGAACTTTGGTTAATAAAAATGCTTTAAAACGTTCTGAGACAGATTATTTTGTTTCTTTCCATTACAATAAAACACAGTATGCCTTTAACATAACACACTGCTTTTTCAGTGGAAAATTGTTTATTTAGGGCCAAATTTGAAAAAAATTGCGATTAATCGCGATAAACTACAGAAACTCATTTGATTAAAATTTAAGTAAAAAACTAATAAAAGTTTGACAGCCCTACAAAATATATAACGTATTTGCTATTATTATCATGTTATTCACTGGCTACATGCACAGACCTTTATTGAGCAGATTCATACGTTAGGAAAACCTAAATTTTGGCACAAATTGAGTGCGAGCAAAGCCAAAGCACAAGGTTAGATATTTTCAGCGGGTCGTTGCTACCGTTCTTTGCACACAGGTCACAGACATTGTGCCGGAGTACTTGAGAACACAGAGCATTATGCCGCATAGAAGCCAGTAAAAGCTTTCAACGGTAATCTTTCAGAAGTAACCTTTCAAAAGGGCAAGCGTTGGAATTGCTCCTTTCATTTTGTTATTAACAGTTCATATTTTTATCTGTATTTATTTTTGCTGCAGAGGGAAAGGTCTGATATCCAGCATCACCATTTACATGCCAATGAAAGGCACTGTGATGGCTGTAATAGTGTTGACTCCAGCCCCAGTAAGTAGGTTTGCTGCAGGAAAATATAAATGCTTTTTGTCTGCGCATAAAGGGAGCCTGAGAGTGTTGTGTTCACTCGACCATCACGACACAGTGTGACAATGGAATACTAAGAAACCAAATCCGAGGAGCAGTGTTTGTCTGTGGGTGTAGATGTGTATGCGTATGGTTGTGGAGAGAGGGCATGTGGGTGTTTGAGTGTGACAGAGTGTGAGTAAATAGCACTAACCTTTCATTTTACAGGCAGGGAGAAGGGGAACATAACTCAAAAAAAAAATTGTCATGGGATAACAGCCGTTGTGTGGAAGCGCAGGTGTAGAAAACAAGCGTACTGGGGAGTAACCACCTGTGCTACACTTTACTAATAATTTCTACCTTCATGTAGAGGAATTGTTTTTGTCCACTCTTGCACAGCCATGAGGGAGTATAACTTCTTCTCTTTTTTGGTGGAAACCATAATGAATGGGTCAAATTACTTACAGTACTGCATCTTGCCAATACTAATAATTGTCTTCTATCTTTGAATTACAGCACAGGGCCTTTCAAGAGCTTTCGGGGAGAGCTTTTCAGAAGTAACCTTTCCAAAGGACAAGGACCCCCTATTGCTTACATTCTTTGCCTTACCATTAAAAGTGGAAGGCTCCTGCCTTGTTAATAGAATTAAATGCGAATGACAATTGGCCTGGTTCCAAATAAAAACTTTGACAACCTGCTAATTGCATTAAATAAAATTGTATTTAATACTGCTTTCTGGTTTTTTGAAAGTATCTTATTTCTTGTATTCATAGGAAGAAAAGAAAAAACATCACACAGTTAGGTAAAGTGCGATTTGCGAGTTTACAAGTTTAGCGAGTGGTTAACAAGAAGGGAACTTTTCACCAAGCTTGCAAACAGAGGGTATGGACCGACTGGGCCGAAGAGAGTGAGATACAGATTGGTCCAGAGTGCACTGGATGAAAAGGCCAAGCAGCCTATCTGGGAATCATTACTGAACAAGACAAGAGTAGATAACCGGCGAGGCCTGATGCATACCATACTCTTTAGGCACTCTCAAGGGAGTTGAGAAGTTTCGACTTATTTTCCTATCAATTTACAGCGTGGTCAATAGCAGGTGGTCTGCAGGACTTTTTGTATAATTACATTGAATGTTTGCTCTTCCATTGGAGAAGAAAGTATCAGTAAACCTTAGCTTTCCTACCCATGTCTCTTACTACTATGATATTTGTTTACCAGACTAGCAAATGATTTGCATTTTACAATTTCTACTGCTCAATTGATATGTTCAGTTCATTCAGGCAGCCAATCGAGGCCTTTGTTTCTCTGCAGTGACCTTCTGTAACCTTCCCCCATCCACTGCAGGAACACCACCACGGTGTGAGAGGCAGTTAGGGAAACAATCATCTTGTATTAGCCCCTGAGACTCAGGGGGGTAAACACTGCCATTCAGTCGCTAATATTCAGTGTCAAAGCCGATAGTACACTTGAACACACACATACAAGACCTTTGTCCTCCTTTCACTTCGTTTGGAAACCAGCAATAGTACAGCAACTAGTTTATTATCTCCAGATATGGGTGCTTTTAAAAAAAATCAGGATAATGAGACGGAGAAGTGGTGGAAACCTCTAAATCCGCAATTGAATCACAATGAGTCACTGATTCAGTAAATATATGTTGGCTCTAGTCATCTGTGAGGACAGAAGAGTCCTGGAGGGTGTGTGTGCTGACACAGTCAGATGGCCTACACTCCTGTACTGCAGCTGCTCAACTCCAAACAGTCTTTACATGATGTTTGAATGTTTGTGTGTTTCATTCAAGCAACTGCACGCCTTTTTCACACTGATTCCCATTTATCATGCAATAGCAAAATAAATAACAGCGGGGTTTTGCTATCATAGCTAAACGTGGAATATGCAATTGATAGAATTTGACATATTTATGAATTATGCTTTGTTCCTGCTTGTTGGTGCATTTCTTGTGTTTTAAGTAAAATTTATAATATGGTAATATTGGCAGGGAATCATGTTCATTTTTAGAACACAATAGGTCATCAAAGACTACTAACAACTATGACTTGAACCAACTTGAAGCAAATAGAGGCCATTACTTTAGTAATTTTCATCATTTGCCCATTTTCAAGGGCTTTGCAAAATGCCATGCTATTGCTGCCAGAGGTTGGCAGAGAGCATGTGTGTGGAATGGTAATCCCAGTAACAGCTGACTAGGCACAAAGGAAACAGGTACCCTGGCTCATTCTTCTTCACTGGTGCCTTTTGAATACAGCAAGCAGTTAAAAACCGCTGTGGGTTCTCAAACAAATGCGACAAGAGCAATTTGGTGGAAAGTCTAGTAGGTGACACACGTTTGCACCAGTTACTCTATTTTCAGATTGCACTGCAATCGCTGTTCCACAGCCTGTGATGAAATGTAGCTCATTTCGAGCATTGCTGATCTTAAAATAGACTGTTTGACCATGTGACCATCTCAGTGTCTTTTCTCATTGATTCTCAGTACCTTAGATCTCCCCTAATGACCATACTGTACCTTCCTGGAATCCATGACTGTGTATGACAAAGTCTAAGTTTTTTTTTTTAATGATACAGACTTTCAAATTATTGATTTCCATCAGTTGATTAAATGTTTGCCCCAACATTTTGCCAATCTTAGCATTTACTAGTCTCTGTACTGAAAAGCCATTTATAGGGAAAATTATGGGATACATAGTTAAATGCTTCTTCTGGATATTTCTCAGGGATCATGATTGAATACAATCGCTCAAACTGTATTTCTGCAGCACTGACTTAAGTCAATTGTTATATGTAATCGATGGTGAATGGCATGTTTAATTGTCTTCCCCACCTCTGATTGACAGTGTTAAAGGAGGACGGCATGGGGATCGGAAACTCAACGGGATCCATCTGAGCCGGCGAC
>JAOYSI010040911.1:0-28213 GCA_025775065.1 Hiodon alosoides
GCGATTGAACGGTTTTATCTCAGGCCTATGCTATAGGACCGGGTTTGTAATTGTTCAGTGACATTATTATAAAATTTTTAAAAATTTCCAGCAAAAGGCAGTATTGTCCTGTCAATGCATGCAGGTAATTCACAAATGTGTCTCCTCTGGCGAGTGCCGCTGGCTTTCTGCTGGCGTGGTTGACATGGAGGCCTGGGCTGATGGGGTGGCCTTAAGACCTGGGGCGTTGTCGCGGGACCCTGGGAGCTTGGAGGGCTAAGGGGGCCAGCCTGTGAATCTTCAGGGAAGGACTCCGCCTTAGCCTTCCCAACCATACTCACCGGCCAGTCTGCCAGGAAGATAAACCGTGTCACCAGTTTATACTCTAACCTACTTACAAGAAAGCATAGCGATCTTGGCCACCACCAATGCAAGCGCATCAGAGAACCGGGTCCGGTCCGAAGAACAGAAAATTCAAGCTCATAGCTCTAAGGGTGAATATACATAATAGGCCCAGGAAGAGCGGGGAGGTGACATCTGACCTTTGAGACAAGTAATCCTGTCAGTGATGATTTTGGGCACCTGGAGGACCTCCTGCTGCTCCAGACAGCGCTGGCGCATCTTGTCCCGAGCCGATTTGGACAGCTTCAGCTTGTCCTGCAAGACACAAGGGAGACTGCCAGTGCACGCCTGGAGAGGGAGCAGAACGCCGCTCTCCGCCAGCTCGCTCACCACCAGCTCGCTCACCGCTTCCTCCTTGGTGTCTGGGCTTTCGCCGGTGCCGTGGAGACTGCCTGGGACTGCGTGCCCGTACACGCCCGCCGGGGGGTCTGCTGGCGGCTGGCACGTGGAGGAGCCAAAAACCCCTGAGGAGATGTGGGGGGAGACATGTGAGAGGAAAAATGCGTGCTGCACTCAGATGCCTTCTGATATCCCCGCCAATTGCTTGTGGTAACTGACAGATTGGTCCGATTACAGTAACACAGGGTGTCACAGCCTCTGTCTTTACCACGGCCCAAAGCCCTTATTCCAGGACATCACAGCAGACAAACGTGACAATTCGCCACATCACGCGGTCCTCCCTCGGCCCCTTTGTGATTGTTACAGTGATATCATGTGGCATCATGGCCAATATAAATACAAATGCAAATATTTCTTTGTACCGTGAATAGAGTGGGATTCCATGGGGGAAGATGGCTTCATCATCCTCCTTCTAGCCAGCGGCTCAGGCCAGGGCCCGGGCACATCCCTCCCAGACCGGCTCTGCTCTGAGGGGCAGTGGGAGCCTCGTGGGATGGGGGGCAACAGCCTGTAGCCGCTCATGCTGTAAGGGGATGGGGAGGTGGAGGATGGGTGCAGCGGGGCTCGCATGGTCGAGATGGAGACATTGCCACCTGTAGGTCGCAAAGGGAAAAGGGTTTACCACACGGAAACGCAGTCGTTACAGACGGCAAATGAAGACAAGCGCTAGCTTCCCGAGTGGCTTTACTTGCATTCACCGATTGTACCGATCGGCAGCACACAATTAGCAGAGTAGTGCTTGGGTTGGGTGGCATGCAGTGGGGCTAAATTCAGCTTGTGGCTAATCAGGCTTCCCGAGCAGTGCAGGCAGGAGGCACGGGCCCATTTCTTAAAATGCAGAGCCCCTCATACCAACACCATGGGCTGTTGTGTGACAACTGAGGGGTGGCCCCCTCCCCCACCCCACCACACCCCACCCAATCCAAGCAAGCAGAGGCCATGCCTGCTGTGTCCCTCCAGGGACTGGGGTCCCTGCGACGGGGGCTGCTCTCCCTCTTGTAGCGCCAGGTCCTGGACATGAGCGGTGGGGAGTCTGCGTGGTCCCGAAGGGCCATAGGGCTCAGCTGCTGGTCCGGAATGGAGGCCAGCGGGTAGGAGGGCAGGAGGAGCATCCCCTGGCGTGTGGGATTGGAGGCCAGGGAGAAGGTGCGCTCCACACCGCGGTGTCTGTGAAGGGGGCGGCCCAACTTGGCCAGCTCTGCAAGAGGAGCCATCGCAGACGGCTATCAGACACACACTGCACGACAGAGGCTAATTGGCTAAACTGCTGTGTTTAAGATTCCGCAGCACTTCCACTTCTGTGAAACTGCGTGAGCTGTGTACCGTGCGTCACCTCGCTCGCAGTCCCAGGGGCTAGCGTACTGCAGGGCGAGCAGGTTCAAGTCGCCAACCCTCTTCTGTGACTCCCTTCTCCTCCAGAGCCGAGGCTGGGTGGTGCTCCGTGGAATCTGGGGAGTAAAAATAAGAAGTTTTTACACGTAAAAGCCCACGCTTGTCCTCGTCCATACATAACGACCCTACCAAGAGCGCAGATTAATTTTTTTTTACCTTTTTATAATACAGAGCCACCAAACAGGCCACGCTGATTGGCCTAATTAGCCACAGACACACAAAAAATCTCTCTCTCTTACACACACACACAAACTCTCTCTCTCACAAACACATCAGGTCCCCACTCCCACGCCATCCTAAACCAGTAGCCCCGTTCCTATAGAAACGGATCAACTTCTCTCTCTATGGTTACACCAAATTTGACTTAAATGGTGTATTGTTTGGTCAGGTGGTAAGGGCAGCTAGTGCTGGTCTTGTGCCATAAGCTAGCCCAAAGCACTAAAAAGGGCCCTAAGATTTAAACTAACTTTCCTTTGGTTTTCCCATACAATTTAAGATTATAATGGCCCAACTCTATTTCAAGTATTTGTCATGTGAAAAAGGTGACCATATCTGGAAAATTTAAATTATTTTCTTAACTAGTCATTCTATATATATAGAATGCATCAAGTTTATTAGTTGTTTTGTGTGGTATGGTTTAGTGCCCATATCTGTGTTTTCCTGAGTGAATTGAACACCAATACCTTACCCTGGATACGTTTCAGGATTGTCACATATTCCACATATAGTTTACTTTGATATTTGATGTTAGTGGGAGATTTCTTCATTTTCAGAAGCCAGGCATTAACAGAACAAAAGTCTAAGCCACATATGTCAATATCAAGGCTTTTAATCAGGCCCGCCAATAAATTCGGACTATCAATTTAATGTGGCCCCTGTGCTAGTGTTTGAATTCATGTCCGTGACAATACAACATTGAAACGCATGGGGTGCTGTCGCGCTCCACTTTCAAGCTTTTATCAGAGAATTAGGCTAAAATACACTCAACGTAAATGCTACCTGCATTTCTAAAGGTAGCTAGCATAAACAATGGGCAAAAAATAAAAGTAGACAATGAATATCGACAATTTCAAGAAAGGTGGGAAACATAATATTGTAACGGGAATGGCGAAGTGCGTCTCCCCGTTGCTATGGACTGTAGCCACCCTCGCGGGGGCTGCCGGGTAACCTAGCTACCGTCAGTTTCCACAGTGTAAATAATGTGTTATACGTGTTGGTTATGTTTAATGTTGTTGGCATTTGTGTTGTTTAGCTAACGTGCATGTTATCAGTTCGTAGAGTTAAGGTTTGTCGCCCTCACCGCGAACGGGTTTATCTGTGCAGGTGAGGGCTCTCTCTGTGTTCTGTAAGTCAGTCAGTTCTTTCCACCACCAGCTCTGTTTTTTTCAAGATGGTCGTAAAGCGCCTGCGTGGAATAAAGAGCACGTCTTCTTGTTAAAGCGGTGTCTGACTCTATGCTTGAACCTAGCAGAGTAGTAGCACTCCGACAAAACGCTACAATATTTATTTTGAGAATTCAAACAAGAGTCATTGGCAGTCTTCAGAGAGTATAAACTTCAGTGGCATTTCGAAACGAAGCATGAGAATTATGGAAACATGGACGTGGAACAACGGCTGCAAAAAGTCAGAATTGAAACGCATGTCAGAGTGAGGGAGCTGTGGAGCCTAGCTTTATCATAGCGGAGGAAATAGCAAGAGCATGCAAGCCGTTCATAAAGGGAGGGTTTATAAAAGATTGCATTGAAAAGGTATGTGATGTTGTATGCCCCGAAAAGAAGCAGGCTTTTATAAGCCTCTCACGAAATACCGTGGCTAGTCGGGTGGATGAGCTAGCTTCCGATTTACAGATCCAGCTAAAAACGAAAGCCAAGGATTTCGTTGAGTTTTCGTTGGCTGCAGATGAGAGTACAGACAGGTAGGGATGGGCGGATCGATCTAAAGGATCTATACTTCCGATCCTGACGTTTCATTTTTGAGAATCGATCCTTACATTAAAAACATCGATATAAGGTGCTTTATTTAGCCACTAAATGTGTCAGATATTAAAAAGTGAAAATAAAATGAAATGTAGCACATCGTTATTTAGGATCGGAACTACCTTTCCTTCCGCCCTCTCCCTCCGCTCCGCATATAGATTATACACAGGCACGCGGAGACACACGCA
Organism: Hiodon alosoides; assembly: GCA_025775065.1. Lineage (NCBI taxonomy): Eukaryota > Metazoa > Chordata > Actinopteri > Hiodontiformes > Hiodontidae > Hiodon > Hiodon alosoides. The sequence continues at coordinate 4,337 of JAOYSI010040911.1, forward strand.
GTTGGGATAGGCGATACCACTGATTTTCTTTTCGTTCGGATATCAATACCAAGGCTAGTATCCCGATACCGATACTTTTAAAAGTCTTCTTATATACATACAAAGGAAAAATCTTTGTGATTTCTACAGTCAAAATGTATATCTGAAAGCCTTTGCATTAGTATTAAGTAAACTACCAATGGTCGACTTCTTTTTTTATTTGCTGTTTAATAACAATTATAACAATATAATAGCAATTATAAAACACATGTTCAATAACGTCAACAAAATTTTCAATTATATTATTACCCTTTTCAGGTGTTATTCTTCACATCACCTGAAAAGTTCGGCTAATCAGATAACTTAAGTAAAATCAACAACACAAAAAAAAATCTCTTAAGAAGAAAAGAAAGAATAAATGCTGTTCTGATTTAAATAGTTAGACTAAGTAGCTGCAGGCAATTACTTAACATTTTAAGTGTGTAATTTAATTAAGGTTTAATTTCAAAATGCATTATCCACCATTTGATAAAAGTGACACCTTTGTTATAACATGATGGCTGGCATAAGAGTTATATTCACCAGATCATTCCTGAATACTGGCAACCTGAGATTTTTACTTACGTTTAGAAGACATAATCTATGTTTTAGAAATCCTGAGCAATGCGTATCAGTTTTTCCACAAAATTGATATAATGCATTCAGAATATTGTTTGAAAATATGTCAAATCTAGCAGCCTATTGAGTGCGTTCTCAAGCGCAACAAAACACCAACTGGAATAAATCAGGTTATGGCAGTAATTCGACTGAAGTGTTTACATGCAGAGCAATACCGCGAAAACCTTGTTTACATGGGATCGCTGAAATAGCGGGGTTTCTCTGTATAAAGGGCCTTGCGCCTTTAACGCATTTTTTTAAAAAAACAGAAATCTGACAAAGCTGATAACATGGCTAGATTAATCAAAGTGTTGGGCAGAAATATCGGTGTGTTGCTTCTATTAAGACCCCGATTAAATATATCAGATAAAAGGTGTTTACATAACTTTTTACATAGCCGGTTACTAACGTTAGTCCGGGTATCGGAGTATTAGTGTATATGTACATTCACCCACTGTAATATTATGCTCCTCAAGAAATAAAAGTATTAACTGATTTCTGTTCAAATGATTAAAATAACCTAATATTATCACTTAGATACCTGGATAATAACTACCTCCCTGAAAGGCTTCTGTCAGAGAACTCTGTCACTAGACGTGGCGGTATTTGTCTGTATTCTCTCCCCTTCCTCTAATCGCCTCCGCTGCAACTCGTCATGCTCTCGCGTGTGACTGATTTTTATGTGCTTTAGAAGGTTTGTGGTATTGCCACAATATCTTACACGCCTTTGACATATGTCACATTTTGCTTCATGTCACGTCCTCCACTGCTTTCTCCTAGCTTCCAGCCCCTGTCCCTTTGTGCCTCCCTGTATCTGTGTCTGTGTCTGTTTAAAGGTGTTGCTCCAGTCCGGTCATCCAATCCACCCCTCCAATTATGCCTACACACCTGCGGTCCATCAGCTCATCACCCAACAGTATTTCAACCCCGGTCTTCCAGTCACTCTATTAATTTTGATGTCTGTATTTAACCATTTTCACAGTAGAAATCAGAAAGAGTTCCCCTTTTTATGTACATAATAAGACTTTTAAGTATCGGTATCGGGATACTAGCCTTGGTATTACTTGGTATCGGATCGAAAAGAAAATCACGGGTATCGCCTATCCCTACTGTTTGATCTGATACTGATCCTGTCAACCTCGAAGGTCATTGCGATCTGGCATCACGTGGTTGGGGTTTACTAATACACTACAGAGTTTTCAGCGGAGGAAAACTAGCAACAAACACTATGTGTGCATCTGTGACAACTTATGTTTTCCCATTTGATTATGATTAACAGTTATTAAGACGTTTGGTATTATTTAAATACTTCGCTAAATAAATCGCATTCTAATGCACATTGGATACGTAGCGGTTATCACCTTGTTTTATTATTTAAATAATAGAAAATATATTTTAGTTCTTACAAGGGCTATACCGACACCGTTGTTTATATAATTTCACTGTTTACCATCAATATTTGTATGTAGATTGTATTAGTTAAATCTGTGAGGTTAATTGGTATTATAGCGGTGTATGTTATTGTATCGTACGTTATTGTTAGACGGAAAGACCTATTTGTTTATTATAGCATTATATTTCAAAATAAGCAAACAGCCCCCCACCATGCGATTTGAGACATTTCCATCTTAACGAATCTGGCCATATGTTATATTTAGGAACGTTATTTTCCTAGGAAATAGCTTGATTATTTGTTCATGTTGCTCAAGGTTATTTTTTTTTTTTTTTGCTTCCCGGGTATTTCATACTGTCCAGTAGCGGCAGTGCTGCACCTTTTTGTGTTGTTAAGCATTCCAGCATAAACTACCATCGAATACGAAAATCCCCATAATGCTCTGCATGGTTCAAGGACCTCAGCTTTATTTCCAGGATGGCGGATAGACTACGGCGTCGGAGGCGCGCGTCTCAGGATAGTGATGAGGAGTCCGGTTCGGGGGCTGAAAGTGAGAAGTCTGGCCCAACTGACGGAGCGAACCGATTAAGGAAATCCGAACCTGTAGTGCTGACCACCGTGCGGTTACGGCAAAAAGGCGACGACGATTCTGAGTGTGTGAGTATTAGGCTTGTTCAGGTCAACTTCTTGGTTTGGCCGGCAATAAACATAAAAGAATCATTTCGGCAACGCAGACAAGCTCTCCATCCAGTATTACTACGATTGTTTTTTTTTGGGGGGAGGGGGTAACACTACTCATAACTTACTCTGGGTGGAAAGCGCATTTGCTGCTTGTTAGCTAGTTATATGTACAGATGTTTAGTGGTTGAGCCACTCTCAAGTTACTGGCAATCAACGTCAAATAGCTATAGATCCTTCAATGATAGCATCTTGTTTTGTCAGGCCGTTAATAAATTTAACGACGTCGCAGAAATGCGCTGTGTAATCGCTGGAAACCACGGTGTTACCTAGCGATGAATGCAAATATTGTAAGGTATTGTCGTTATGTTTAGTTATTGTCATTGGTTCTTGTTTTTTGTTCCCATTAGAGCCTACACTCTTCAGATTAAATGTCGGTGCCTTGTGTATCTAGCTAAACTATAAACGGTAGCATTAGCGGATTACCATTCGATTTACATTTTATTCCTTCCGCTGTCATGGAGATGAAGCGGATTGCTTTACGTTAGATATTTTTATATTGTTGAACTCTCAGCGTTAAGATGCGTTTGAAGAGTTTAAAAATGGTTTGATGCAATCGTTCACTCGAAGTTGTTTGCTGTTGGGTGTTTTAATTTGTTTATAGATACTTGTAAAATAATTTCAGATTTTTTTCTTCGTTTTTAGGAAAGCGAGGATGGCATAGAGGAAGGTTGGTTTGCCTCTGAATGTAAATGTGATATGACAACTTGTACTAGTTATTTGTGACCGAGGTGCATGGTGTAGAAGGGCTTGCTACGAGGGTGGTGACTTGGTTGAAATATAACCAGAAAGGCTTAAAAATGCCCTTTCAGACGAAGTGATGTGTACACTTGTAACTGACTTGGCACATTCAACTTCAGTGTGTTACCCCGTCTGTGTGCTTTGCAGCTGTCTTATCTGACTATGAGAGTGCTGATCCTGAGGAAAACGCATCTCGTTCAGAGGTAAGTCATCAGACCAGCTATCGGCAGGGCTTGCTTGTCAAAAGATACAGAAGTAAAGACTAAAGAATCTGCGTATTGCTCTAAGTGCGGGTGCATAGAGCATATTGTTCTAAGCACCTGCTTTAGCTGTTCTTTTCTCTGACTCGGCAGGAGGAGGAAGAGGAGGACGAAAATGAAGAGGAGGCACCAAAGCCCCTGTGTGAGCAGGAAGCCCCCCCTGATGAGACCGACGAGAAGCAGGAGGGGCTGAAAGAGGAAGCTTGTGTGGAAGTTGGAGATGGGGGGGGAATGGGCAAAGACAAGGGGAAGCTAGAGAAGAAGTTGGCTGGGGAGCGTCAGAGTGGAGATGGACAAGTAAGCCAGCATGTTCTCTCTAACTCTTGTCTACACACTTCTGTTTAGGCACACTACCTTTCTTACACTCCCTCTTGTGGACGGAAACACTTCCCCTCGGCACGTATCCATTATAATTGTTAAAAATGGAGCCGATATAAATGCGATAAACATAATATCACCAGTGCCTGGACCGAGGGTTTAGATTGCTCTGTGAGCAATGGACAAAACGGTTTCCTCCAGATGTTATTGAGGATGAATCTGCCGGATCTAGCCACTGAAGCGATGTGGTTCTTGAAGGACAGATCGTGGTCCAGGGTGACTCCCAGATTCTTGATCGAATGGCTTGAAGTGACTGTTGAAAAGAGTGTATTTTGGTCGGGAAACATGTCAACATGTTTTTCTTTGTACTGGATGTGTCTGTCATCATAAAAATGGATTGCTGCATTTGGTTGAAAAATAATTCACATGAGAATGAGATGCCAAAATCACTCACCAGAATGAGATGACTCAGTAGAAACTTGTTTGCTGTATATGTGCATCAGCTGTTACTTGATTTCAAGTTACATTTTGCAGTTCCATATAAATGTCAGATTTCTGTAATTGCTGAGGGTACTAATAAACAACCTGTCTTTCTGTATTTGCCCCTCGCTCATCATCTAATAGATTTTACCCTGTCCTGTGTGGTCATAGCTAATATGTTTGCCTTTGACTGTCCTTCAGGAAAGCACAGACGACCCTGAGAACACATCTGACGGCAAAGTCCAACAAAAGCTGGATGACGACGAAGACCGGAAAAACCCAGCCTACGTCCCCCGCAAGGGGCTATTTTTTGAGCACGACGTGAGGGGGCAAGCCTTGGAAGAGGACATTCGGTGAGAGGAAGGGTGGAGGTCCTGTGGCAGAGAAGGGGTAGAATGAAATGCCATGTCATGTCATAAAGAAATATAACTGAAAACTATGGATGTCTTAGATCTTCGTCTAGTAAACGAACATAAACAAGGAACACATTTTACTGAACAAACATTTGTGGCTGAATCACTGGATTCCCTCCCCCTAAGCTCTGTTATTGATGTTCTCTCCACAGGTAGAACATTAATAACCTCAAATTAAATTGGATGTTAACATTAAAATTCGGATACAATAAACGCTGTACTTGCAACCATTTCCAAGCGATAACATGTTAGAGGTTAGCTATCCTAGCAAGATATAGAAGATTACGTAAGTTGGCTTGTTACTGTAGACAACAATGTATGGTCTACGCCAATGGCGAGGTGCAGCTGGTGTCCAAAGCATTGGAGTGAATCCAGTTGTAATGTTTTCATTAGAAAAAACTATGCCGTTTCGCTGAATTTCAAACTTTGTCTAAATTAAGCCAATTCTCCTCATCTGCCTGCCGTCTGCTGTCAATTCAATTTTATAGTATGATTAGGGGCATGACACCAAAAGAATAGGCAAAATTATAGCAAAAAAACCCATAAAGTAATGGATGAACCCAGATGCAGTTGGGGATAACTAGGGCCAGTTATTTCCGGATTTTGATTTCGGTTATTTCGGAAATGCATTTTTATCGGGGCAATAAATGACTCCTACCGCTTTTATAAAGTTGTTTTACTGAGAAAATGGCATCTGACAGATGTAACACACTAATGGCATCGTTGCTTAGCAACGCATACGGAGCACAATCACTGAACTGAAGGCGCAGAGTACTGGGCACTTAACAACTATACATAAGTGTATCTATGAGAATGTAAACATTTAACCTAAAAAAAACAAACAGACGTGGGACGTCACAATGTTTATGAACACCTTTTTAAAAGTCCGTTTTGGAACCTGATGAAGAGACTTGAAGCTGGATCAGTGGTGTAGTGGTTAAGGTGACAGGCTTGTAACGGAAAGGTCGCTGGTCCGCCCCAGCTGTTGTATCTATGAGCAAGGTACTTGAACTGAATTGCTGCAGTAAAATATCCAGGTGTATAAGTGGATCACTGTAGAAATTATAGGCTGTGTAGTCACTTTGAAAAAAGTGTCTGCTAAGCAACAAAAATTGTAAATTATGTCAATTTTAGATCAGTAAATGTCCTCCAACCAAGTGGATCTTCAGGCATTTTCTGGAAATCGCTAGTCATAACGACGACAGCAGAGGGCTTTGCACGTCCTGTAAGCCGTTAATTTGTGCATCCCTTCTCACCCAGTCCCAACAGGAAGAACAAGAAGCTGTGGAAGGACGAGGGGCGGTGGGAACATGACCGCTTTCGGGAGGAGGAGCAGGTGCCGAAGTCCCGCGAAGAGCTGATCGCCATGTATGGCTACGACATCCGCAGGGGCCCCGGTGACTCCCGGCCCCACCTCCGCAAGCCCAGGTAGCTTCCTAACTTAAAAGCTGGGCCTGTGGTGGTTGGCTGCACCAAATACATTTAAAAAAAAAAAAAAAAACAACCTAGCCACATTATCTGTCTGCAGGAACAGCTCTTCCCCAAGTCAGGAAAAGAGGTGGACCAAAGGACCGAAGCCTGGTTTCACATCCTGGCATGGGGGCGCTCCTCTTCAATCCACTCCTGCAGCCACGTCAGCCTCATCCAGCGCACCCGTGGCCGGGCGGAGGTCATCCTCTCAGCCCGCACCTCGTAACTCGCAGGCTAACCGCCATCTCCTGGCTGGGACCCAGCGCCATCGCGGGGGCAGGGGACAGGCTGTGCCGGAGGAGGAGGAGGAGGAGGAGGAGCCGGTGGAGAGAGACCTGCCCCGTCCTCGGGAACTTCACTCGAGCCCAGGCGAGGTGGCTGTGGCTCGAGTCAGCTCTCCGAACCCTGAGCGGCCTGTGGAGAAGAAGTCGTACTCCTTGGCTCGTCGGACCCGCACTCGACCTCCTGAGCCTGGAAAGCAGGCCCCCGCAGAGCTCCCCGCCGTGCCTACGACTGAGTCATGGGTGGGCCCAGGGCCTGGTGAAGGGCAGGAGGGGTTCACCGGACTGGACGAGGACCTGGCACGGCTGGGCTTGGGTGGACAGAACTGGCCCCAAAGCCCGCCATCCTACCTGCCTGCGGAGTTGAGGGGTGAGTGACTGACTTTCTTCTGCAAGTGATTTAACGTCCAGTCATGGTGACCTGAGTCATGGTGACTTGAGCCATGGCAACCCTCAATAAGTAATGGGTTGCCGCCATCCATGTTTTTTAACACTAGACTTAAGTCCGTTGATTGACAACTGTATGTGTACTCATGAGGGGTGTTCATGAGGGAGGAAAATGCAGTTACTAAAGCAGCTTTATTTTTTGTATTTTCTAGTTGCTAGGAAGCAGATTCACAGTTTGTGACTTGGGGAAATGTCGAATCTATTAAATTGAATAAACATCGTTTTTTTAGCATTGGAGCTGGGGGAAAATGCTAGCTAGAAAATTATTTTAGGACTCAAATTTGAGCTTTTATTAAAAATAGTTTTATAGCTGTTTCAATACATGCTACTTCAGAAGTTCTAATTTTTTTGAGTGGGGAAAGATTCTGAAGATTTAATCTGTTTTAATTTTGACCATGTTTAATTGGACAAACAATTTACTATCAAAGTCTGTCTCAGGGATATATAAGATTATATATATATATATATATATATATATATATAAATCAGGATAAATAAATTACATTAATTTGCCAAGCAAAATATTTATGTAATGTCAATGTATGACTTGTTTTACTGGCAAATGTGATGTAATTTTTTTATTATTCTGAGAATAATACATTATTACATTAATAGTACATTAGAAATCTAGATTGTATCCAGTGTTTACTCTAAGTGGCTATATACATATAAATTAGCATTTTCTTAATGTTACCAGATGGGTTTTTTAAAGCTGAAAAACCGAACCAAAAGCGGTTTTAAAAGTAAAACCGAACAGAAGTTTCCCAAACCGCACACATCTAGATCCAGCGAAGTGGCACACGGATGTATAATGTGTAATACATTCAGAGTTTCTCGTTAGCCCTTGTGCCGTCACCGTGTTGATCCCACCGGCACGGACGCAGTGGTTGGCTCTTGTGTTGCCGTTGGTTTCCGACAGGGCTGTGTGCCTGCTGGTCCCAGGCTGAGACCGTTGTGCGGAAGCCAAGGAGATGCAGCAGGCAGTGATCTGTCCAAGATTATGGATTGTCCAAGACCGCTTAAAGTCGTTGTTATAGTAGGCTGCTCCTTTGACTTCCCGGATATTTTATTTTTTTAACTTCCACAGTTCTACCTGCGTATAACTATACACTGTACTGTAAAATCAGCCCTCACGGTAGTTTTAGCATTTTTCTACTTATAAATTAAGTTAATCTTGTGTGTCACGCCGCATCTTATAGTGTTGCGCAGTCACTGTTGGATAACGGGTATCCTGTGTCTCTTGGAGCATTGCCTTTCAATAACATTGCTCATTGCTCAGAGAGGCTTCAAATGTGTTGACTGTGGAATGGTTTCATTCCTCTGCGACATCTTTGATTTGCTTCATTACTTTTGTAAGATTCACTAGGAATGTGCTTTTCGTGCATGGAAAATAGTTTCCTGCCTTTTTCCCTAGCAATGCACCTGCTAATATACAGGTTTTCTACTTGGTAGTTTAGTAAGCAGAAAATCCAGAATTAAAGATAATTTAGATTTAGTTTAGAGCTTATGTACTTCATTTACAGCAATATTTGCCAAAAAACATAAACGGAATGCTTGAATACTAAATGTGAAGTATTTATTTATAGTGTTGGTACTGGGATGTTTCTCTGCCACAGACTGTTATCAGTAAATGTATCACCATCTCTGTTCTCCTCGTGCCTTCTTAGGCCTTCCCAATGTGCATGTGGCCAGTGGGCAGCCCCAGTACGATGGGATGGAGGACGTGGTGAGTGTGGGTTTGGAAGCTGGGGGGGCGGGTACGATGGGATGGAGGATGCGAGTGGGGTTGGGAAGCTGGGATCTGGGCCTTTTGGTTTAATTGTGCTTGTTGGGACATTTGCCATGTTTTTGCCAATTGTATCTCCGACCTGAATGAAGAGGCAGTACGGGTGATAAACCTGTACGCACTGGAGCAGAGGGTTTTTGATTGAGGACAGTGGTGTTTTTCTGGTTTACCCAGTGGTGGTGCTGTTCTCCATCTGATTTTTTTCTTTTTTTTTTTTCCTCAGCTTGTGTCCTCACTCTCTCTCCAGGGTGTTGGGGGCGGACGGGCAAAACAGTACTCCTCTCAGAGGCCGAGGTCCATTCCAGAGCCGGGCCCCATCATCGGAATCATGGAGGGACACTATTATGAGCCTAGTGAGTCGTTAGCACTACTAGCCTGCAGGGGGCAGCAAACACTTTAGAAACTTGACACTTGTATTCTTGGCAGCTTGATGCTGTGCCACTCTCTCTACTGCTTGTAGTTTTAATAACGGCACATGTCAGGTCTTGCTGTGTGTTCACTGGAATATCACAATGCTGCTGCATCTGTACCGGCCAAATTATTAGAAGTGAGGACAGCAAGATTTGTTTGCCGATACTCCTCTTTTTCACTCTCTAGTGACTTTCCAAGGACCAATCTACACGCACAACGAGAGCCCAGCACCACTCGCACCCCAAGGCATTCTGGTCCAGCCCGAGGTGCACCTTGCTGGTGGGTGTCTGTTGGCCGTCAGGATTACTAGGCATTTGTCCTCCTGCTTGATATTGCTAGAAATATCTGCCATCCCTTCTGCCATCTTATAGCGGACACTCAGTGTTTGATTCTTTCAGGGAAAGGTATTGAGATAGCCAGTCTTTATTGGCCACATTGTGAAAGTGTACCGATTACCATCAGCAGACTTCTGCTTTTTTTACCGGTTAAGAAGGAATGTGACTATTAGTATGCACTCAGGGGCCAGTTAATTAGTTGCATTCTATTTGAATACTGTTTTTGAAATATGAAAATGACCTTCATTGTACATTATACATATTATACTGGAACAGATTTTATGTACAGGATACTTCAGTTAACATGACAACTAACTACCACGGAACAAGGTAAAGCCTTGGCCAGCAAAAAACAGGATGGGGGTCATTATCTCATGTCTGCAATATTATTGTCCAAAATTGGAAGTTCTATGTTAAGTTAAACTTGACCTCAGCCGAAGCATCAGTAGAGTCAAGTCAAAATGTGTGTAGGTTAGTGTGCCTGTATGGTTTTGAAGAGGCTGTTGATAATGTACATTTTTCTGCAGGATACCTGTAGTAGACTCATTGGCTACCTAGGGTCTATGAACCACAGGTTGACACCCGTTGTGCTAAATCAGTGTTCAGATGCCATCTGAACCATACCCTTATTCTTTTGCTACTTGGCTCACATTTACTAGGATCTGTGAATTTCCCCTTTTAACTTGGCAACACCTTGGAAGGCTTTTTTGATCCTCTCCAGTGAGCTTGTTCTCTGCTTGTTCCTCCACAGGTCTGCACTCTCACCAGTCCGGTACCCCCATCCCCAACCCACAGATGTTCGCAGCCCCGCCTGTGTCATTGTCGCCTGGGCAACCGCCCCCTCAGCAGCTACTGGGACCCCCTTTCTACCCCCCTACCAGAGTGATGGCCTTTGAAGCCAACTTTCCCTACCCAACCGGGGCAACTCTGCCTCCCATATACCCCAACCACCAAGTGAGTCCCATCAGTGCTACCACACAGACCATTCTGCCTCCCCCATATGTCTGCCTTAATGTGGCTACACGGATCTAGATATAACCCTGTTTCAACTTGGCAGGCACAGTCGCAGGTGTATGGTGGGGTCACCTACTACAACCCAGTGCAGCAGCAGGCTCTGCCCAAGCCTTCGCCCCCCCGGCGCTCATCCCAGCCTGTGTCCATCAAACACCCCCCACCCGATGTTCCTGTCCCTGAGTGAGCTGCGCTTATCTCGCCCCAGGTCAAGGCAAGTCCTCAGTCTCCTGGTGTTAACCGCCATGCTGCCTGTGGCCATTCATAGTTTTTCATTCAGCTTTTGGTTAGTTATTTTAAACATACGGCTAACTAGGCTAATGAGTGAATTTTATACACAAATCCTGTGATGCACACATGGTGTAACAATAAAATTCTTAGACTTTGATTGCCAGTTTTCTGTGCTAACGTAAACATTCAAATATTAAACATAAGTAACCATTTAAGAGGCAACAAACCTTTGTCTCGTCCACAAAATTAATGAATTAGTGTATAGAGTTTATCTGTGTTTTTCTTTAACAAAGAGCATATAAATGCTTTTAAAAAATGAAAATTTCAAGCAGTATCAAACAGTGTATTAGAAATGTTTGTTATAGTACAAATTAAATGCAAAAACTGATTGGACGGTTTTTCTCCCCCCATATGATTGGATCACAATTGCAGAAAGTTTCTTGCAACTGCCACTTCAGGTAATAGCCTTCAAATGTATGGTCACGGTTTTAGAAATGTTGCAAGCGAACTGAGGCTGCGCTGGCTGAAGTATTTTACATGCATCATTGACATGTATGACATGTTTTTATGGTGTCCCTCGCCAAGCCCCTTTCCTCAGGTCATTCTTGTTCTCTCGATGCATGCTCCCCCTGGGCAAAATTATTCGTCAGTGTGGAGTCAGTTTTCACGGTGATGCAGGGGATATGTAGCGCCAGATGACCCTCAAACCACAGAGCAGCTATACGTCTCACGGATATCACTACATTACCTAGAATGAAGATAAAACTGAAGTTCTGAGACGAAAAAGTGGCTAGCGGGCTAGGTCACCTGCAGCGGTAGAACCAGAGGGAGGTCAGAGGCTTGTGGGTTATCGTCAACTCTGATCTTAATTTCTCATACACTCTCATTTCTCGTTAGAAATATGATTTTATACCCGAGGAACAATTCTTTAGTCCGACCATTTATCTGCAGCAAGACGAAGAGTACGACCCCTATCTTTTTTTAGCCTCCACTGGCTTCCTGTTAATTTTTGTCAACTTTAAAGCCAGTTTATTGCTTTTTAATGGACCGATTGGCTGTCCACCGTCCTTTTTAAAGGACCGTCTCCCTGAATATGTTCCTGGCAGGGTCTTCAAAAGCCTGGACGCTGGACTCTAAGTAGTGCCCAGGTCCCAAGCAAAGAGTTGTGAGGGAGTGTTCAGTGTCAGGGATGCAAAATCGGTCCGCTCTTTTTAAACACTCCTCCGTCATTGCTTTTTATGAACTTTTTTACTTTGAATGAATGATTGATTTATTTTGTATGTATTTTATTTGTATTGTGTACTGCACATTTTTTGCAGTTCTCTGTGCTCTATCAAGTGTATTATAAAACACGTATCTTTTCAAATCAACATGCCTACTCTGTGCCAAGCATGTCTGTTTCTCTATTTCGTTTCGAAGAATGGTAGCCTGTTCCATGAAAATATGTTGCAGCTGTACCTATAATATTTTATGAGATTCAGAACAGACTTTACTTGCCATTATGAGTTTAATACAGGGAACGTTGCGTACACAAAACTGAAGTGGTTACGATGGTGCCAAATTGCTGCTAACTTTCTCTGTCAGGACAGCCAGGCAAATGCTGTGAAACGGAAGCTGCGTTTGAGTACGTCTTGTGCACAGCCTCTTCCCTGGAGCGAGGCGTTATTTTGTTGTGACCTGGCCCTGACCCCTGTAATGCATCCGGAGATGGCACTTGCAGGGAATCCAATGACTCTACCCACCGTTTGTCTTTCGCGCTTCCCTGAGTATCATGATCATGTTGGGAGACACCACTGATGTGCTGCTACATGTGTGCTGACTGCTTCTTTCCCTCTTTTAGGGGACATCGGAAAGGCGATGGATCAGACGTGCTCCAAGCTCGGTGCCAGATTGTGTTTAAGGACCAGCAACGTGTTTTGAAAATCTGTTTTTAATTTTGTTTTTTGTTTTGTTTTTATGTGTTGTGTTTTGAGGTAGAACTAACACTTTGAACCTGTTTTTGAGGAAAACGGCAGTCAACGTTTTATTTTTGTTTCGTTTTATTTCTTTGCTCTAGTTTTTTTTTTTTTCTTTTTTCTCCCTCCCCCCCATTATTCAGTCGGATCCTATGAGTTCCCATTGGAATTGACTGGCGTAGGTAGTGTTGAAATGAAAACGTCAACATGGGCCCTGTTTGGCATCCTGAAGAGTGCTGGCCCTGCCCACACTGCAGCCCTGTGTGAGAGCGAGATGTTGGAGAGTCAGGATATGGTAGGCTAGATGGAATGGGTGCTTCTCTTGGCCAAAGACGGGTTTCCTGCCTTGGGCTCTGCGGGGCTAGCAAACCTGTGGGTACTTGCCCTCTCGGCAAACTAACTAGCTTCCTTCGAAACCACAGAATTCCCTGCAGTTATTATTATTACTTGTACTAGTATTGCATTGTTCTATGAATCTATGTCCACATCTTACTAGTCATGCAGAGATTAAATTACATTTTGTTCCCCAGCTGGTCACGTAACAACATTTAAGAGGGTCGGTCACTTCTAATGTGTATTGACCAAAACTGCAGTTCACTGCTCTGTTTGGTTGTCTTTTGAAATCGATCCCACAGTTCTCATCATTGGGCATGTTATTGCAAGGGCCTGATCCGATCAAACCGGATTGGACGTTCAACTGTCGGATCGGAAGTCAGACTTCTGATGGCTAAATGCTATATTGTTGTTATGCCGCTAATTGACGGGGTTGTCCTCGTCTGTCAGTCTTGCTGGGCTGTGGTGTAGAAGTCGGAGAGCTTCGTTTTGGGGCCCTATTCAAACACGTGACACGTAATTGCCTTATTGTGTTTTCTGTACCACCAGGAGCGTACTAGTGACGATGTGGTTGTAGGATCTCGCCTTCCTTAAAATAAAAGGGTACTCCAAGAAGAGCAGGATGAGTAATTTGTCTGGTGTTGGATCTCCTGTGTTCTTTTATTTTAACAGACTTAAACAAATGCATATATTGATTTAGAGGCTGGGTATCTGATGCTTGTTTTCATGCAAACTTGCATGTACTGTGAACAGGAATTGATCATCTGTACTGTAGCCCTGTCAGTGGGGTTTCACGAACATGGTAGTTTAGTATTTGGATTTAGTAAATGCAGAACAGTATTTTAAGATCAAATAACCAGCAGCGCTATGAGAACGGAGAGTAACCAATTTTTTTATTTTTAAATCAACACGGTTTGACTAGTGTCAACAATGAGCCCACAAAACAAAACAAACACATGATACAGTGGGGTTCCATATGAACCGTATTCTCCGTAAGTGGCTTTGTGAATTAAATAGACCGCAAGCCTCCTGTGACAGAGAGCCACAGAGACGGCACATTTGATTGGCTGGGATGGGTTGAATAGCACACACTGGGTTGGTTGTAACTGTGGGGGAGGCTGTCGTATGCAAATGAGTCACAGGACATTAATGCGTGAAGTTAAGGCGTCCTTCAGAAAATATTTTATTCTCTGCCCTGCAGTTAGGAAGGATGGATGGATGGGTGGGGTGGGAGTGGTTAGTAGGGCACATATCAGGTTTTCTGTTGGTACGATATTGTTGGTTTAACATGAGCCTAAAACTGTTCTTCAACGATGTTCTGTTTTACATTCTTGATGTTAAATGGATGCAATATTTTGTAAAGTGTGTTTTTCTGACTAAAAATTCAGATGCTTTGCACATCAGTTTAATTTCCTGTCAACACTATGGGATTTTTTTATGTGTGCTTCTGTTTTTTTAGGTTTTTTGTGGAGCAGTTGTCAAAATAAAAATGAAGGTATTCAACTGAATTGTGGTCATTTGTGATGATGAAGCTACATGGGCCCTGCTGAAAGTATCCATTTGGCTGAAATCGCTATTATTGTCAGTTGTGCCTGAAACTAATTAAGTTGGCATAATTTTTATCCACTCACTAGAACTACTGGGGAGCCAAACTGTTTTGGTGGACCACAGGAATTTTTTTCTTCTGTCTCACCTGGTGTTTTCACCAGTGCCAACGGAGGTAGTGTAGAAACCAGCAGACGATGCAAAGCTTGACATGCTGGATAGAATGCAGATTGAGTCACGTGCATGCGTGGGTGTGTTTGATCAGAACAAATCTAAGGTTTGTTTAATTAGTGGGAGTTTCTGTGTATTCAGGGAAAGCTGAGGAAAAGTGTTATTCAATCTGGGCTTCTTGCACTATGCTGTAGGAATTAGAACAACTCATTCACAAGATGGCAATATTGTGCAAGTGCTTCATTTACTGAGACCACGAACAGGCCTACGAATTCTACACTGGTACAAGCGCCTTGCTTATCGTTGTCCCTGCATGGGGGGCAATTTGACGAGATTTATCTTGACAGCGTTGTGCAGCTGCAGCCTTGAAGAGACAGGAGTGCACTGCGGTTTTGAGTCATGCAATTCTGCAATGGATCTCTACAAAGATTGTACCAGTTTATGCTTACTAATGAGACCCTCTGAGAAGATCTTGTGTTGGTTGTCTGCACTGCACCGTGTCAGGAAGTGTCTCATCCAGGGACTAACATAGTTTCCGGTTAAAGCATGGCGATTTTAATTTGGTTCCTTTTGATGGGGTCATTTACATTTTCTTTCAACGATACGGGACTAACTGCATATGTGGTGATTGTATAAATCGGTAGAGGGGCGTTTCTGCACTGTTGGACTACCAGAGCTTTAACTGCAGGAGGCGCTCACTCGCTCAGTGCTCTACTGCTCCTTGGCTGTCACTAAAACAAGCACATTCCTCCTGAATCGGGTGGAGAAAGACTAGTCCGAGCACATAGCGTTCCCTCGCTGTACCAGACCGTTTCATGTGATTTAGTCCACTGCGCTAGTCTATTACGTGTGATTTACTCCACTGCTCCAGTCTATTATGTGTGATTTATTTCACTGCGCCAGTCTATTGCACGTGATTTACTCCACTGCACCAGCAGACAGCCGTTGGCATGTTTGAGTGGTTTGTGAAATCCTGACATCACATTGCTTTTCCCTCCTAGGTGACACTACCTTTGAGAAGTTTCCTCACCACTAATAATCCACTTACTGCCTTTTCCACCAAAAAATATTGTTTTAAAGATCCAAATTGACTGCCAGTTTCATTAGCTTGAGGTCCACAAATGAGCACGTTGTGAATACACTGTCTGAAGAACTGTTGACAACATTCCCAGCTGTCTTGAAAGCACACTGACTGCATTGATGTCCCTGACACTGATGTATCTGCTCTCCAGCTGTACCCCTTGCCTTCCAGCAAGGGGGTTGTTGGCAGTAGTTCTGGTATTGGTTCTAGGGTTCACTCTGGTGTAGGTAGCTCTTGGTGGAACAGCAGGTTTGGCAGACCGCAGCAGAGGCTGGGGTGTGTCATCCCGTTGCTAACCAATGTTTTGAAGTTGGGCACCTGCCGGTTAACTGTTGTCTAAAGAGGTGGGTTACTTAAAGGCAATTCGGTTGACAGAGACTAATCGTATTTCGTTCCCCTCCCCATGTGTGGTTGTAGAACTCCTAGGGACGAACCAAAAGATGCATTACCGCAGATGGTGATTCCAAATTGGGGGAAAAAAAACTCAAGTTTTGTATGTTTGTATGTGACTGGTTGAGCTGGGGCTGGATGTGATGAGATGAGTAGGCGCTTTTGCTTGCTTCTTCAAATTGGTCATATTGCAATAGTATGCAATGGAGAGGCCTGCATGCAAATTTGTCCATGCTTTCAGGAAACATATTTCAGAAGTGCACCTTTAAGGCTGTCAGTAATCCTAATTTCTCTGGTTGGGCTAACTTCTCAATTTTTGAAAATTAGTGATCCGAACTGTTTCAGTTTCTTTAATCAATTTGATCACATTTTTGACCCCTTACTTTAAGCGTATTCATTATACAGGACACAGAGCGCTCGTACTTTAATGATATTATTACAGTAGCCAATACCACATGGTCTGAAAACTGTTTAAATGCCAGTGAAAGCCTGCACAAAAGTTCCAATCTAGCATTAATTGAGCCTTTTGAATTACTATTTTAACTGGGACTTTAAACTTGATTTATGTGGAATATTGTTCTTTATTTTTGTGTGTATCAAAAATGAAAGATAAAGGCTGTTAACTAGCAATGCTGTGCCACAACATGCTTGCAATTTTACTTAGATTTTATTTACCTAAGGGGAAATTATAAATTACAGCCACAAAAATAAAAACATCCCATGTTAGCTTGTCAGCCCCAGACTCCACTACAAGATCTGTTTTTCGCTAAAAACTGCAAGTAACGCTGAGAATTGTGCCCTTGACTAATTCCCAACAATATTTTATTTTGCTCTATACAACTTTCTATCAAATACATTTTATTATCATATATAAGCCATAGAAAGACTGTACTACTTAACCCAAAAAAACCCTGGTCATCCAGTGACACATACAGTGACATATAATACTAATGACCATCTCTAGCAGCTACATATATTGTAGTAACTTGCTTTTTTGCTACATATCCTAGCATGTTATATGGGATGCTTAGTGCCCTGTCTCATTGTTATTGTTTCTGATAATGTATAAATTAACTTTTATTACTAATCCCTTCATTAAGCTATATTACATAAGTAAGGAAGAGCAATCTCAACACCGATCCCTGAAGGATCTCACACCTGCTCCGATTCGATCCCATTTATGTAGTAACTGTTGGCGTTCTTTACCAATTATTTTGAGTGCAGTTGTGCAGAGGTATTGAATCCCTACTTATTTTAAATGAATAGTAAATCTCTCATCTGGTACTCCAGGGAAAGCTTTTTTTGAAAATTCAAAGCTTCAATGTACCTATGTTCATAGACCTGATATTTCCACAGCTGAGTTATCAACAAAATAGGAAGTTTGCAGATTGCAGGTATAACCAACGTTTTGTCAAAGGGTTTTACAAATGGAAAAAATCCTTCTTAGAGCCTAGGATAGAACTGGCAGAACAGCTATTTTCATTTTGTTTCTCAGCATTAAAGGATAGAATTAAAACGCCATAAGAGACATTGGCGTATTTAATCCTCTTGATGTTAAACTTAACGATTCGTCAACAAGATTTGAATTCCCCAGTAATGAGACTTTTTGTTTTTGGAATATAATCACCCTGGTGTAAGATTTATTGAAAAGCTGATCTAGAGATGATCTCACTGAGGAGAGAAGCATATTGGATACATACACACGACCCTGTACTGGATAAGCGGTTAGAGAAAAGAATAAATGAAGTGTAAATTACACACAGAGGATTGAGTCACATCCCTATTGACCATTTGTAGTAGTAATACACTTGTAGTGTTAAAAATAAGTTGGTAGACATTAGGGGTTAATGGGACAAACAATTAAATCAGTCACATAAATGAAGCAACATGCTGATAACAAAAAATAAGATTTGTTTTTAAAGAACCGTACAATATGTGACAGAATTTGCTAAATCAGAATACAAAACACTAATCATATAGTCATATATGTCATATATTTAATGTTGTCCCTTCAGTCTCCTTTGGCAGGGGTTTCCTAGAGATGGGTTTTGGGTAACAGTGCTGTTGGAGAGGAGACGGCATTTGGACAGAGATAGGTCCTGACTGAACCGAAAAGAAATCTATGGAATAAGCGGGAAGGGAAAACACCCAGGAACAAACAGGTACTTCTGAAATTTAACATGAGAGTTCAGTTGTCTTTGCTGGAACATACAGGGAAGACGTCAGTGCTATTAGAAGTGTATTAATCACTTTTAAACTGTGGTCAGAGTCCAAGTCTCCAAGTTTAAATTGTCTTGAATTGGTTGCAACAACCCTTTGATAAGGGAAAATGATGTCACGCATATTGATATGACAGACTTCATGTGACTGGTTTGCATCTGTGAATGTACAGACTGGGTCAGAAATGGACAGTTCCTGGGCTTTGAAGTGCCAAGTGCTTCGGCCTGGTTTTTGGCTGAAAATGGAATGTTCTTGTGGGAGTGTGCGTGTTAATGACTTGGACGGTAAAAATCTTCTGGCTAGGTGGTGCAATGTCCAGCATGGAGATAATAGACAAAGAGAGCCTAATTACTGAATTTAAATTTTTTTGTACCTGTACAATCATTTTCCAGGGCTGTAACAAGATACAAATAAGAAGGAGGCGATCTTGGTGACATTGCATTAAATTTGAGTATTTCATGGTGCCTATTTTATATGAATTTAGTGCTGTGGGTTAGCAAAATTAGTAATTCATGCATGCTACTATCTAGCTATAAAGGAGATATACATTCAAACCTGAAACCTTAAATCTGCCACCTGCTCTAGTTCCTTCATGAGGCACTTTTGGTGATAATAGCACAGGGCATGGAAAAATGAGAGAGAGAGCTGAGTCAGCAAGCCTTATGTAATTAACAGATTCCCAATTCAGGAAGCTTTGAAATCACAAGAATTTAATAGGAGGAGCTGGAAACTGGATGTGAAAAGCGCTGTATAAAAATAAATTTGATTGATTGATTGATTGATCGATCAGAGAAGCCCAAATCAAGAGAAGATGGGAAAAGAGAATTGTTAGCAAAAACTAAATCTAAGCCTGTCTAGTCTGATCATTTACAAATTGAGTAAGGCTTTTCAAGCCAGAAAATCTAATTAAGAATTGAGAGAGTCAACATGGGTATTAAAATCACACATGGTCCAGATCTTACTGATTTTAAAACAGAGAAAAGCTAAAGCAGATTCTGTTAAAACATCTGTCCCTCAACAAATAATGAAAATAATAGGCATAAGATGGTTACTTTTAAAGCAAATATTAAAATGATTAATATTGGGTAACAGTAACAGGGCTCAGACAGAAAATTTTAAATCACAAGACCAACTCAACGATCAGATGACCGAGGTTTCTCAAACAAACCAAATCCAGTGGGATAATCTCAGTCCTTTTGCTAATACCATGGTTCCAACCCAATTTATCATAAGTAATTTACTAATAATGCTTTCTTGTTAAAGGAATGCGTGCGTGTTAACAAAGCAAAGAACGATTGGTTGATCGATTGACTAGAATGATTAGAGTGTCATAGATTATTTTTTTTCAATTCCTTGAAAGGCATTGTAGATTAGAGAGAAACGTTGGGAGTCTGTTGCTGGCAAACAGAATACAGAGAGGTAGGCGTGTATCAAGGCCTCGGAAGGCCAATCTCGTAGAAATCTTCACATTTGCAAATAGTGAGGTTAAAGTCCTTTTATTACGTGCAATAGCTGTGTTTGCGAATACCTTATGAGCCCTGTGACGAAACCATGTTCAGAGCTGCACGGATCCAGGACAAACCGAGTCCCTCTGGTATAAATACAGGTTGTAATTGTTCATAATCTACAGAGGTACTGCTGCTTGAGCGAAAGCAACAGTCAGGGCTGCCACGCCATAACCGAATTTCAGCGCGAATCAGAAAAGTGAGGATAACAGCGCGACCTTGTCCGATAGCAACGTAGCTGCGAAAATAGCCGAAATGCAGGACACAGACTATTTTAAAACACGAGGTTCCACCCAATTCGCTAGTTTTTGGAACTTGAGGAGTTTAAGACCTTAATAAATGATTGACTAAGCGGAGCAGGAGGAGAAACAATTGCCTCTCCCCACTGGAAAAAATTCCAATGATTCTAGTGTGATAAAACTGAAGCGTGGCATGTATCAAAACGGGTGGAGTACACGGTATAATGGAAATAATTTAATTACCTGATGAACTAATCTATATAATTTTCTGAAATCAACAAGCCAGGCAATTTCTATATTAGAATGCTTGCGTGAACTAGCATTTTTTTAAGCTCACGAGGGTTATTTTACTAGTTTATTTGCCGTCGGTATTAAGCAGTACATTTTAAACTGAAACTATGTTTGCAATTGCCTTACATTTAACTTGAAAGCGAAGACACCTGAACTTTTACTTTTCTATCTTCGTTCTTCAACTTCTCTTCACGGCCAAAGAAAGAATGAGAAATAACGAACATAGAAAAAAAACTACTAGGCTATGGGTATGGTCCTGGTGGAGCCGCTAAATGTAGCTTTCTTTGTTTTTTTATGAATGTTCTTAAGTTATGTATATAGCAGCGTAATAAATGATTTCTAAACTAAGAAATAATCATAAGAGTTTTTTTTTTTTTTGTGGAAAAGCAAACATGAATAGGACTGTCCTTAAACAAATGAGATCTTTGCAGTTTTATGGTGTAATGTATTTGCTGCAGATGTCAGAATGAAACTATGAAAGGACAGTCTCATTCTTCAGAACGGTGCCATGTCATGAACTGGAATATATTTATTTAGAACAAATTCTTATGATCCATAATCTTTACAAATACATGTTAGACCCAAGTAGAGGCGGTTCAATTCAAAAGAGACTGAGTAATTTAGTTATCATTCCAAAATCTTTATTTGAAAGATTTTTTTTTTTTTGTCTGTGTTCCTGAAAATAGCAAAATAAATTGGATAATAAATTAGTGTTGGGACCGCAAACTAATATTATGAGTCACACAATTAAGTTGAAAGAACTTAATCTGTCTGCAATAATTAAACTAAAGTAGTTCCCATGCATGAATCCAAGATAATAATAATAAAAAAACACCTGTCTCTATAAGGTTCCTTGGTCCAGTAATAAACATCTAGGAAAGACTCAACAATAAACACAAAGGTGGATTCTAAAAACCTAGCGATAAAGTTGATGATGACCACCAATCAAGTTTCAAAATATTTCACTGCGCACAGTCTGCTCAAATTACAAAGTCAAAGGGATGCCACTGGGACCCCAAAGACAACTCTGAAAAAGCTGAGACGGGAGAAGATGTGCATCAGTGGACAGTAACCTGACCACTCCATGAAGTTCAAATGTATGGCCGGGTTGCAAGAAAGTAAAACAAAAACATCTGTGCCCTGAAGCTAAAGTTCTAAACAAAAATGCTGCAAGATTTTTGATTTTGTGAGCAGGTGAGAGAAAATGTGAACCTTTGAACCTTTTTCTGCATGTTTGTCAAACTACAGGACTAGCTTCTGAAGACCCAAAGCATTAGGCCAAAGTTACACTGGTGTGATTTAAGAATAAGGAAGTGAATGTCTTTGATTTTGCCTGAAAACTTCTGTCCGTAGGCAATCCTCGACTAACCTGAGAGACCATGTCTGGAAGAATTATCCCAGAATTTTCAAATTTTATTTTAGTTTCCTCAATTAGCATAATTGAGGAAACTAAAATAAAATTTTATCTTGCCCTAAGCAATTGTCAACTTGAGCATTGAATAAAATATTTATAAAATAAAAAATGGCAGTATATATATATATATATATATATATATATATATATGTATACGTATACGTATATGTATATATATATATATATGTATATGTATATATATATATAGTCAAATATATAATATAAATATAATTATATATAAACCAAAATTGTCAAAGATTCCTCAGAAGAGACTTTATACTTTATTTTACTCAATTCCTAGCTTTCATTTATTTATTACAACCAGCGCATAGAATGACACCAAGGCAAACGTGCAGCAAAGATTCAGCATAGTAATGATTAAGAAGTTTATTAGTACAGAAAGCTGCTCCTTTAACACATGAGACATTCATATCCTTTTTGTCAGAATCTAAAGACAAGAAATGACTGACGTTCGAATGTCAATTGACTGTCGTTGGTCAGCATGGTCATTGTGGCCCAAGGACTGGGCATGGTGGTGGGATAAAGGTTTAGACTACGGTATTTTTTCAGGAATAAAGTGCACCTCAGAATGGATTTATGCAATATTAAAGATAGTACATAGAATATGCAAATTACTTATCAGATTCCTTAACTGGCAAACTGTTTGCTGTCCTTGTGTTTTTTAACTCCTGTGTCTGCTCTTGGGTTCTTCTTCAATCGAACAACGGGGTACATTTTTTCCCCTCCTGCTCATTTTGAGCAGCTCTGTGCCTCTTTGTGATTAGTCCCGTGTGTATTGCAGGGTCTCCAGAGTGCTGGGGATGAGTCAGTGGGCCAGCTGTCCCCATGATGTCACACACATACGCTCTGCAATGGCAGCAGTCCCTGAGAGGCGTTGTCACGTACAAGGGGTATAATTACAGGGCCATCAGTTGACCAATACCGTGCAGTAACAAGGGGGTTAGAAATTAAAATACACAAGTTACTGATACAGTAGTATTAACTACAATGCATCAGTGATTGCAGAAGTTGCATAATTAAAAACTCTTGCAAGGTGCTGCCACAAATCGGCAATCAGTGAACTGTATGATGTTCACACATCCTAAGAGATACTTTAATCGAAATTTAAATAAATAGTCCAATGTGATTTATGTTTTGTAATGCAGGTTTTGTATTTAGTTTAAAGAGCTTCACCCAAGAGAAGTAAAAGAGGAGTTTACTAATACTGTATTATCCAGCGATTGGTACTCAGTTTGTTTAACGCTGACCATTGCTTTTAATGACTAGTACTTCTAATACTACTTCTAGTTCCATGATTGGACATTTATGCATGTTTGTGGCAGCAAATAAAATCTAAGTTGAGACATTTTATTATTTTGCGGTTTTTTATTCCCCCTTGAACAGAACCACCTGCTTTCCCTCACAAAACTTCTCTCCCAGACCTTACTTACTTTCTTCATCACATACCCCCCTCTTCCTCGCTCCATCTCCACTGAATGCTTTAATCCTTACATCCCCTCACTCCCTCACCCCCGTCTATTTTACTTATGTTTTCAGAGTCTCTTTGCTTTTTTCAGCCCGCTCCAATCTTTAGTTTTCTACCTCACCACTTTTCCCTGACTGTCTGAACTACCCCCGACTCCCCCCCCCAACCACCCTTCCACACTCGTTTTCTCGCATCAACCCGTTTACTCTATTAATCTCCGTGAAGGGAGTAAATAACAGTGCTAGTCAGATACACGCGCAAACCTCACGCAACCACACGGGCACAGACGGACACGC
>JAOYSI010040933.1:0-28206 GCA_025775065.1 Hiodon alosoides
CCCCCCCCCCCCCCCCGCCCCCCCCCCCCCCCCCCCCCCCCCCCCCCCGCCCCCCGCCCCCCCCGGCGCGGGGGGATTGGAGTTCTCCTTTGTTAAACTGTTCTGCCTCTTCATAGTAAGAGGGGGCAAAATTAAGGAATTACTTGTGATTTTATTCATTTCCATTTGAGTCCTTAAGTACCTGTTAAATTCTGAAGCTTTACAGACATGTCCTCGCCTCTGTAGTATTGGATTAAAGAGTATTTTAATACATAGAACAATCTTACATCTGCAAAAGCAGACTTGTCTAGCGTTGTGCATCAACATCCAAAGACATGTCTTGTGTATTTAGCAGCTCTCAATTTATAAGATACCAGATTATATGAGATTGTTGGGATATACAAACATAAGAGATTAGTACAACTCTGGGATCTCCAATTAATAATCTTGGTAGCTTTTTGACAGTTTATGATTTAAGGATGTGCCACAGAAAACGTGCTATTGTATACCAAATTCTAATTGCTCTCCTAGCCCGAGGTGCCAGGTACTTAATGAACCTGACTGGATTTGATATATGTCTACATGCAAATGGTACAAAAGTTGATGATGACTGTGAGACTAATGGCATATGGATTCCTCTCGCTTCCCATGGATAGTGAAGGCTGATGTAACAGAAGTTATCGATAGCTGTTTTAGCCCCAGTCTCACCAGTCTGTTTTTTTTTTTGTTTTAGTGTTTTTTTTCAATAGCCTATGCTTTACATAGACTCCAGATACCCTGTCTCTGACACTCCTTTTTGTTCCTGACCCCTTCTAGGTTCTGTGGAGGTAGATGTTGGGAGATGGTTAGCAGGAAGGGGTTAACTATGACAAATGGGACGCCGTAGCGGGCCGTGCTGTCTCCCATGTTGAGGGGAGGAACAGTTGCCACCGGGGGCCTCAATCCCTGTCTCCCTGATAGATTGGGACATCAGCCAAGATAAAGGATCCTGTCCTCACAGCAGGCTGCCTTGGGAGAGGGTGACTGAGGAGTCCTCTCACATATCCAATCCCTCCTTCTGTCTCTCTCAATCTGCCCATGGGACCAGCCTCTCCTGTATCTCCCTCCCAAAGTGTGACGCCTGCCCCTTTGTGCACCAGAGCGGCTTGGCTGAACGAGCCTCGGTTCCTCTGATCTCTGACAGCTTAATCAGAGCATGCTTCCACCCCTCAAGGACCAAGATCAACCTCGAGCCAGCTCGCCTTCACCAGGACTGTCAATATATTAATTACACGTCGCTTAAATCTTTATCCCCCACCCCCTCCTTACCATACCTGCTGGTAGCTAATGTCTTGTGCTCTGCGATAGCATGCTTTCCATCATGGAATTAAGAGAAGAAGAAAAGCCTATCAAATTTTTATGTTCAAACCTCCCGTGGTGATGTGTGCTCGGCTGGCTGATCAATAATTCAGCGTGGCTCTGTGTTACAGAATATCCACATCTTCCCTCCGGGTTTTAATGAAGGCAAAACTTGGTATATGTGGATTGAAATTTGATCTTAATTCTGACTTTTTACCTTCACCCCCCCCCCCCCCCCTATTCTCCGTATCGCTGTCTGGAAGACATTTTCAGTTTTCTACACTTTCAATGAAATGTGTTGCTATTCGCTCATCTTTGTTTTCTCTGTTCCTGTGATAGTTGACACCTCAAAATGCATATCATACACATTGTAGCCTACAATTCCCTTTAGCGATTCTGTTGTTATGAAAACTGTGGAGTTGTATAATGCGACTATATTCATTCAAGCAACTCCCCTTTATCAGCGATCACAGAGAAGAGTAAATGTAATTACATTTAAACTGGTGCTACGTTGTACATTTAACAATTGTTTTACAGCCAGTGTTGCCAGATTTCTTGTTTAGTCTTAGGTTTAGCAACCTTCCACTTCCAGCCCAGTTTAAACTAATAAATCTACAGCACTCATTTGGGATAACGTAAGTCACTCTTGGTCAAAAAAGTACATTTAGACCGGACCAATTAAAAAAATGCAAAAAAAATTAAATAAATGTATTAACCTAGCATTTGTCCCAGCATAAGATGTTAGATCAATATGAATTTATCTTTAGCCTACAATATGAATTCTACTGTACTATTTGCAATAATAAGGTTTTGCAGATATATTCATAGACTATTTTGCACATTATTACCTATTGTTTATGGAAGGTGTATGTGAGTATGGCCAAATTTGCACATCAGGTAAACCCTATCAGACATGAAATCTATCTGCACATCATAACCGAATGCAGACGTCACGTAGTCCCTGATATATACTGGGCACATTATTTGAAACGCACTCCCATTCCATGAATTGGACTGACTGTGTTATATGAAGTGGGCAGTTGCTTTGTATGCAATTCAGAGAGAGACTGTGGATTAAAACAGGCTTGAATGAAGCATGGTAGACGGTGCCAGGTGCGCCAGTACATTTTCCTCACCTGCAATTAAATAACAGGAAACCGCAGTTGCAGTGGGCTACAGAATGCAGACACTGGACAATGGAGATGAATAACTTGCCTGGTCATTTAGATCCTATTTAATGCTGTTTCATACTGATGGAAGGGCCACGATATATAGGGATACATACAGATATAATAGCTACATTAACCCAACATTTCGGTAATCACTATGTAGTCACTTCCAGCAATCATCAAGCAGGTTGTATTCCACCTCTGTGGCAGTAGTGCTTACACACATGGGCTGGTTCTGTCAGATTGAGGCAATAGCTTATTCCATTTTCTCTTCAGTAACGCACACAGTTATTGCAACTACGCAACGCAAAATTCTAAAACGGATGCTCTGTATTACCAGCCCAATGGGATAAAACTTTTTGAACAGAGATGAATCTGGTAATACGGTTTGCACCTCACTGCTTCAGATCCTCTTCTACTTAGCCATTTTGAATGGCTCAATTAAGCCATAGGAGGGCAGTATTTGATTATGAAATTCACAGCTTGTCTCTTTCTGGGCCTACCGCAGGCCAATTTTGGTTCACCCAGCTGTAGTGATTTTGGATAATTAAATAGGTTTAGAACAGACATTTACAGAATACATTCAGGTATCTTTTTATTTCTTTTATTTATTTAGGAAACATATGCAAAGAAAATCTATATAATTTTGTATGAATACCGCTTGTACAAATACGTACTCAGATTGCAAAGGAATAGGTTCTATGGTCAAAGATGGCTAAATTACAAACTTATTGATTTGCCATGATTGCATTTTTATACATAAATGCAAATTATTTATTTTCCCAAAAAACGATGGGCATTAGGTCTTTGTACAGCAAAGTTTTCAGTGATAGCTCACAAAACAAAAACACCACAAACAGCTTAACTTTGACCCTGAAATTGACATTCTGACATTCTCTGGAACTTCGAATCGCACTGACTTCGACTTTAGCTGGGTCTGCCACAAATTCACTTCATTTACGTTGGTCCCACGGGATGGCTTCAGTTGACAACAGCTACAGCTGCTTGAACCGTCAGTTTTATTAATAGTAAGTTAAATAAACTATTACTTTTATTATGAAAAAAATCCTGGTTAATAACCAAATGGCTTGTACAGTACAGAATTGCAAGCCGGTGCTAGTCTTATACCTCAGAACTAAACGGAAACATTGGTTTCATGCGTTGGCCAACAAAGGTTTTTTTGGGCATGGATCTATAAATCTTCTAAAGTTTGAAGAAAAATCATGCTGTTCTCGAATAACATTTAGACCCACTTAAACCGCTTAAAAGGTCCATCCAATCAAATTATCCGGTTAATTAAAGAATTTGGCACACAGCCTACTGTACATGTTTTCGGCAATACGCAACATTTATTCTTAAAGGTTAATGTTCATAAATATTGCAATTCCGTATTTACCGTAAAAACCGTGTAAATACTATACCTCTGTACGCTGCACGAAGAGGTGGAATGTACGCATTACATTAATTTAACATTCCCGATGTCCAACAAAACACCTGCTGTGCTGAATACAAGAACAATCGATCAAGGAGTAGGCACCTGAAGTATGGCAAGTTTGGATGGGAATGATTTTGCTCGACAGCAATTAAGAGCGATTAGTTACCGTGTTAGTTGCTGTACTTTAATAGTAGAGAGTCAGACGACAACTAAGGAAATTTTATCACATCACCTGCTGGTCCGAACAGTAATGAGAGACTGCTGTATTGAGTTGCTATGGAAACTCTCTCAGCCATCAGCCACGAGTCACGACCCAAGAAAATGTTGCTGTCAGGTTGCCCATGAAACTAGACCGCCAACCACAATCGTCCGCACTCCCACTAACCAAAAACGAAGTGCCATTGTTGTGCGGTCCTATAATCCCGACGTCTCTTAAATAAAATCGCCCTTAACACCGCCAAAAGGGTCAAATCGGAATTCGACAGCGATATAAAGGTGGTATTAAAGACGAAATTGCATTGCAGTTTCTGATGAAATTCTGTCTCTGTAGAATATTTAACAGAGAGGGCTTCTCACAATTGTATCTGAGGAAAAAATAAAAGTGGAACCGAGATATGATTACAATGGCTTATTTTGTCCGAGGTATCAAACCCATGCGTATCATTCTCACGCCTAGTTGGTGCCGCGCAACATTCTATTGTCAGCCTGTGCTAGTGACTCGCTCCAGCCGAAGTGGTTAATTTTTAGAGCGCTGGGTTTATTGATATTCAGCTCATGGATATGAGTGAATAGTTCACCGTTGCAATGTTCCAAATGACGAGATAAACCATATCATGTCCTACCCATTGAAAACTGGGTATCTCCTAGACATTGGAAGCAGTGATCAAAAGCCCACAAAGATCCATATTTGATCATTTTAGGAAATACATTTTTGTATAGTTTTGTATGGCATTTTTTATTCTTGTGGGTTCGTTTAGAACGGTATGGTAGAAGTAGTTTGGCATAAATTGGCATTCAACCATCTCTTCCCCCCTGTCTGTGATAACCCCCTTGAGATACGAATCTTTGCATGAGCGGTGTATCCAACAGAGAGGAAATCAAACCAAAATGATCATGGACGGACATTCATAGACAAAAATAAAAATAACAAACACAAAAGTAACAAACTAATTCAACAGCAGTGAAATGTCAAAGGCAACGAAAAGAGCCTGACAGGAGAGGTTCCCCTCTATTATTTTTGAAATAGGCTTATATATATATATATATATATATATATAAAATCCTGATGGAACGTTGGCCATGACCTGTACCGATTAGCAGGTCTATCAATAAGTGAGGATGCTGCTACGCTCCCTGGTGAGTGTTGCGTTATTAGTGTGCACGGAATTGGCTGTTGCAGTGAAGAGGTCAGTTAAGGTCTATCACATGTTTACACTTTGGGTTCTCGTGTGCTGGAAAATCCATTCAGCAATCCTGTAAACAAACAGAGGAGCGAGGAGAAGATGGAAGTCGCAGCACGATGTTCAGGGTTTTGCTTATTTAGGTCACTGGTGGTTTTCCTTGATGTAGCAGTTAGGGAAAGCAGACCAAAGCAGAACGAGGTTCCTTTCGCCTTTAATTACCACATTGAAACACAAAGCTAAGGCTCTGCTTGCTGGGCTCGGATTTACAGGTCTGAATGTTTCTGAAGCAGCACCACACAACAGAACCCCATCATTCACTGAAGTTTCTAATCAAACTGTAATTCTAAGGAAAACCCAAATATTTAAATCCAGTCATAACAACTTGAGACATTTAATACATATAATTTTAACAAATATCTTGACTGGTTATGTGAGGTTGGCATTCGTCACCCCCTAGTTGGATTTTACGAGATCCCTAGTTTTAATTACTGAGAGAGTTTACTTCCTATGTTAATTTATTCCTGACTATTTCCCCTCTGCCAGAGATAACCTTCCATCGTAGGGCATTCCACGGAACTGTTCTTAATCCCATCACTTTATCTTCAATCAACTGTGGCCAGTAGAGTAAACTGTATCTTAAAAATAATGTAATTAGTGCATTGCTGAACAATTATGTACTCTGTCACAATTGTGTAGGATTTTCCCACAGGTCAAAGAAATTTGGGTGAAAAATGTGTTTATAATCTGTTTATTACTGCCATCATACATTAATCTAAGTCTGTAATTGTCAGTAATTACAAGTCTACTGTTGTTATTGTTTTACTTATAACTGATAATGGCCTGGTTTTTAATCGGAAAACATGAAAAATAGTATAATTGTATTATTGGGGGCATTTTCCTCTGTGCTGTGTAGTGGTCCATCTGCCATATGTTGCCTCTTCCATCAGTCACACTCACTATACAGACCCCGGCATATCTAAACCTGATGAGTTGAGATGAGTTTGTTATCTGAGTTATGTGATCTTTAAGAATGGGTGTAATCCAGTCTCTATAATAGAAACATGAACGATGGGTGATGTTTTACCTTCCAGAATGTTCCCAAAAAAAGGACAGTGGGGAAAGTTTCTAGACAATGGTTGGTCATTTGCAGATCTTTGAGAAGGCACATTAAACTTTCATGATCAATGATTCGATGTTCTGTCAGGGATTCCTAGTACTGCCAAGAGCTCCCATGACTATTTGTTTCAGTTTTTCAATTTCTTTTTGCCCAGCCAGCCAGCGAGTGTGCACACAGGACACATTGTAAAACTTTTTTGTGTGTTTTAGCTTATTAGGTCCACTGAGGGATAAATGGATGAAGTACTGTCAAAGCAAGCGCTCAGCACATTTAGGTTTATAGAATGTGGAAAAAATACGCCCATTTTCAGACAGTTTACATGAATGTGCTATGTATGTCAGGAAAATGTAAACTAACCCAGTCTGAATATACCAGCCAAAAGGCTGAGAAGTTCTTTGCTCCAGATCACTAACCCTTTACAGTCAATGCAGGTTTAGATATTCAATTACTTTTCGAATTTCATTCAGTCACAAAGGAAGAAAATTGGCTTAGTACATTACATTTGCCTGTCCCTACGGATGTGTAGGATTTGTTAAATATTAAACAACAGTGATGTTGGGACAGGGTAGCAGCTCCTCGCACGGGGCACTGGTTATGTTGGTGCAGTGGAACGTAATCAGATCGTCTTATTTAAATTATTTCATCAATACATTTAGGATGACAATTAATAATTGTTATCACTCATATTACGGGTAAATTTAGTTCAAGGTGTAAGTTCTTGTGTTAAGTAAAAGTACTAAGATGAGTGTTAAGATGACTATTCAATCTTTAAATGAAACTAGCACAGACAACTGGTGAAAATATTTATATTCATGTATTTATTTATATATAAAAAATAGGGAAGGCAATACACACAGGTAAAAATGGAGGAAAATGGCGGAGGGATAGTTTGGCCTTTAATGACTAATTAAATGAACAAAAACTCATGGACTAATGAGCATGAATTTAAAAAAAAGCAAAAACATTGTTTAGCCTAAAAAGGGTCTGTGGTCTGGTCAGTTGGTATTGCTAGAGTTAGTGAGGGACCGATTGCAGGCAAAAGGTCTCTATGTTAAACCGACTGGAGTTGAGAAACGTACTGCTTTCTAAAACTACAGAAGGCAAACAAAATTAGAATTCATTAGAATTTTCTTGCTGTGACATGTTCCTGCGTCTCGAAGTTTTCTGAGTAAACTATGTTATTAACATGAAGGGGAAAACAGGATGTATGTGCACAAAACAGTTTATAAAAGAAACTGAAAATCGCAGAGGTTACCAGAGCTTCACCAGTTAACTCTTGCACAGATGAACGCCCAGTATTTAAACACATTCAGTGACCTAAAAATAGCTAATTATCATAATGTCTGTCAAGATGTAACGACATTACGTGAAGGTTATCCTGGGGGACTGGGATGCTGATGTTTTCAGCATGGCTTCCTCAGGTTTCCGTCGCCCGCGTTCCGTTGCGGAGCAGGACAACTGGAAGGATTTCCTTTTTTTTGAGGAAAACGCGTTGTTCCGTAGCTTCAGTGGCTTCTCTGGGCGTGATCTGTCGTCACTGGCTCCTGCCAGAAAGGAATTTGCCACGTCTTTGGTGGTGCCTTGCATAGTCCGAAGGAAAACGCAAACAATTCGTGGAAAGCCTCAGGTGAAAGGGGACCTCTCTCCTTTTCTTAGGCCTGTAGCTCCTACCAATGTGCTTTGCTGCGGCGAGAAGAATTCGTCCAACTCGACTGGAGCTAATGAATGGTTTCCTCGCTTCTGAGCAAGTCGCGCTCGGAATGTCCATTTCTTCTGTGGTAGAACGTGGTTCAGACCCTAGGAATATGCATCCACATCTGGAAAAACCTTTTTGGTTTGTGCCCTCTGGTATATAACCAGGCAAGAGACTGAAAGAACAGGTCGCCCCCCCCCCCCATTTCATGTAAAAGTGGCTTACAATTTTTATCAGACCCTTGTACTAATGATTCTAAGTCCTAACTCATGAGCCATGATAAATTACCTTTCACGTGGCAAGCTTAGAGTTTAGTTGATGGCAATGCTGACGAGAATGTGGTTTTGTCTCTTGTTAGAGCCAAGCTGTTGGATGCCGTGGCAGCAGAGCCGAGGAAATGTATTTCTTTTGGTGTAGCGAAAGAGAATGGGAAACGTCTGTCCTCTGAATTCAAGGAAAAATGTGGCTTATGTCCTGCTAATGCGTGCGGTGGAGTTTGATAGCACTAGTTAGGGGGCGATGGATGATCCGTGGTGCCAGAGAAAGGAGCATGTAAATCTAAAGAAAAACACCCTTTCGGTTAAAATGTTTTTTTTTTTTAATAACAAACACCCAAGTGTGGTCTCATTGACAAAACCACTCTCAGGTGTGTTAACGAGGTCCTTGACTGTGGTTGTGGCCCCACTGCCTGTCCGTCTGGGCAGGCTGGGCAGGCTGGGGCTGGCTGGGGCTTTTGGGTGGTTCTCCAGGCTGCATGCCACAAAATCACATTGTGATTTATTGGTATATTACAAGACACGATGTCTCTTAATGGATCTTAGTCAACCAGGTTTTCTTTCATATATTTGGAGTCAATTACAAGCTCAGTTGCAATGTTCTGTTAAGTGGTTTAGTGCTGTTATTGGTTGTATTATATGTAATGATATAATAATGGTACCACTACTATTGCAGCAACTGTTACTGCTACTGCTGCTGCTACTACTACTACCATTACTACTACCACTACTAATACTACCACTACCACTACTACCACTACCACTACCACTACTACTACTACCACTACCACCACTACTACTACTACCACTACCACTACCACTACCACTACTACCACTACCACTACCACTACCACTACCACTACCACTACCACCACTACTACTACCACTACCACGACCACTACCTCTACTACTACCACTAATAATAAAAATAACTAATCAGTTTTTCTAAACCAAGGGAACAAATTACCTTGATTGGGCATAAACACCCATTAATGTCCAATTTAACTGGACACAAATTGGACATTAATGGAACTGCCAGGTCTGTTTTGGTAATCATAGATTAGTCATAATAGCTTTGCCTCTATAACGAAGTTGTGAGTTATTACAAAGGTCTCATACATAAATGTATTTGAAATATCATTTTGAAAGGCAGGATTTAAGCTGTGAAAAATCGAGGCAGGCGGGGGATTGTGGTTTACGCCTGAATGCAGTTCAGGGTCTATTCCAAGATTGTCTGTCATGAAGATTCAAAAAGAAAGGAGATTCAAAAAATTTTTTTTGCCACTGGCAGCATCAAGTCAGAAACACACATTCTATCATGTGCTATTTCAGTATGAGAACTGAAGTGTTCTTTGTGAACTTTGTTGGCAGGAAGAAGCCAGCATTTTGTGGAAGTAATGAACCTCATCTAGGCTGAAAATGCAGACTTGGCTCTCTGAAGTTTCCCCCCCCCCCTCCCTCCCTATTATTAACTTGATGACTTGGTTGTGAACTCAGACAAGTCAAATGTTTTCTTGGAGCAACCTGCTTCTCCTTTAACCAGGTTTCATATTTAACAGGAAACATCTTTTTTTTCTCAAAGTTTGAAGCCGACTACTTGAAATCTGAAATGCTTTCAGGATTCCAGCTCTTGTCAATTTCAAATGTTGCAAGGGGTTCTGGTGGCCGGAATTTGACTCCGGGATTGGCGGCTTATGAATATGAGTGGTTTCAAAAAGAAGGAAAAAAAAAAAAACGACAGTGAAAAAAGCAATAAAAAAAAAGCACAGCGATTCAGGGGTTATCTGATTCCCCGCCGGAATTACTAATGATCAAGCGACAAACTGGTTCGGCCTCTAAGGGGATAATTAAAATGATAAAGTAAGATAGGGGCTGTTGCTATGGTGAAGATAGAGCACGCCTGCCACAATCCTTGAGATAAAACGGTGACAAAGGCTTGTGTGCCTTTGATAAGAGTGCTTATTCACTGTCTCTTGAATGGGATGACCCAGAATGAACTTTTCTATTAAGCGCAGCACCCCAGCGGAGTCCTTAACTGACTCCCGTAGCCTGTGTAATGATCTAGGCTGATTTCCACAGCTTTTATGTGAGTACACACATGCTGCCCATCTTATCCCCTTTGAAATTACCCATTTCTTATTATACTGTACACAGCCAGAGGGGGTTGAGCTTTGGAGCTTTGGAGCTGCACAGAAGTGAACAGATTCAAGATACTGTATGAATATATGTGGGACAATATTTTGTTGGTTAGACATACATAACGAGGAGCTTATTTCTGAGTATTATACAATTATACAAACAGAGCTACTGTTTTTACTAACAGAGCTACTTTCTCTGGAAGAATAGTTGCACAAACAGCTTCATCAGATGAAATCAGTGCCTCTTGCAGTTAAACCACATTAGGCTTCTTTAGGACGCCATACAAATGGGTCATTCAGTGACATTGGAAGGTGGCTTTAGAGAATAAGTGAGGCCCCCAGGCCTGTGGGTCTTAAGGAGGACACATGAGGAATCCAGACATGGAGTCGAAAAACAACAGATTAACCCTCACTTTGGTGTTTGCGCATTCATTCAAAACTGATACAAAGAGAGACAATTACAACAATCCTACCTGAGAAGAAACAAACACAACAAGCAGAAAACAGCCTGATAGGATATTCAACAAACTTTTATAAATGATTTGTCTGGTCCAGCAGAGTATGTGACTCATCGATCCTTCACTGATTGTCTTGGAAGTCCGCACTGGAAAGTTGTGATTACCTCACATGGCACTCACCGGCAGACTTCCTGTGGAAAAGTGAAGCTCTGCTTGTGAGAGTTGGCCAAGGCAACAACACTGAAGGCCTTCTCCCCCCCCGTGCTATGGGTTATCCTTCAGGCATTTCCGTCTGGCTTGTGGTGAGCCGTGGGCACGACCTGGGCCGGGCCAAGGGTTACCCTGACGCCTTTTGCCCACAGTGGCACCCCACCCTGCCCCGCCAGACTCACCAAAGCCCTGATGAGTAGGTGCTCAGACGCACCATGAGTGACCCAGCAGAAGATGGTCCTGTAGCCAAATTGTGGCCGACTAATGGCTCGGCAGCTGCCAGACTCTTTTCAGATTCTGGAGAACTGTTTTTTTGTATTCGTTTGAGTTGAGAAATATTCCATTCTGGTTTGAGCTGCATTTTCAAAGGTTGGCCTTGAGTTCACCATGGATTCGGTCCTGGAGTTGTGGGACTTTGAAACAACTCTCGGCAGGATTTTCAATACCATAGCCCTGCAGCCAAGACAAGCAGGGTGCTCAGACTTCTTCCACAGGCCCGGGGCTTAATATTTAAAGACTAGAAAAAACACAGATTGAAATAATTCACAGTACTTCCCTATGAAGGTGTTAACCCAAGGCTACAGAAGTGGGGACTACCTGTGAATCTTTTTGAGTTTTTACTCAAGTATTTCCTTATTAACGGAGACCTCATAGGAAAACCGAGCCAAGAAGAGAGAAGAACTAATGAGGGAGACCTCACATAGACCACTCAGGGGACCACACTGCGAGACGGTCCTGCTGAGTACAGCATGCCCCTCCCCTGCCCCACATGCTGGTACCCTCGTTACGAACTCACTCAGGGAGGTACAGCATAGATGTAAGCGAGGGAACTCGGGTTGCCCCACTTCTCATTGTGTCTGTACTTACACATTCCGTCTTTGATTATACTCATCAATTCCTGCAGAGGAACCGTCACCATTAGGCTACCAGATCTTTTTCCACAGCTCTTTTTCTTTTTTGCATTCTGTGCTGCTTTTGAAACAGCATACTCAATTCACGCCAAACTCATTTATGAAAGGGCTCAGATTTATTCAGCAAACAATCTTTTAATTCATTTGAACAGCTATTGCAGACAAGGCAATTTGGTTCATTGTAAGCAATATTTAGTATTGTAAAGTATAGTATTTAGTGCATTGTCTAATAAATGTTAACAAAATTATATTATAGTCCAAAGAATATTATTTTGGCTTATAAAAGGGTAATAAAAGCTCATAAAAGCAACAGTAAATGGAAAAGATAAATAAACCTGACATGCTAAGTGTCTGCCCTGTTTATTCCCTCTCACAGTTAAAAAAATAAAATAAATCTGATTTGAAGGGAAATTTCATTTTATTTGGAGATATTTATTATTCAATTATTTTCATGTATTATGAAAAGCAAATCAAAGTTCCATTTGCAATGATTTCAGTAGTAATCCTCCTGGAACTTGGTTTGTTATTTTGCGTGCGGCTAAAACACAGTTGAATTCCTTTGGTCACTTTTAATGAATAAAACGTACCTGATTTTCAAACCTTTTAATGGGGCAGCAAAGATTAGCGTTATGTGCTTTTGGCTCTTACGAATAACTTGTCGTACGGGTTAATGTAGAAGAAACTGCATGTGGGCCGACCGCAGTTCTTCTTTGTGGTGTTCCTCCCTCCCCTTAGTGGCACATGCTCCCATAAACAACATCATTGTCTCTTTAAGACTGACTTTAAAGATATGGGAGCAATTCAGTACGCCCTATGGATTGCAACCTATTTCATTTTTATCCCCGGCTGCTAATAATCACTTTTTCCCCCGAATTGATAAGGAGGGGGTTCAAACCATTGCAGGATAAGGGGTAAAAAAACTCCTGCAAATTAGCAATTTTTTTTCTCCCCAATCTCATTTGAACATTTTTTCATTAAATTTTAAACCCAGCAAAGGCCGAATCTCTTAAATGTACAACCACCTAATGATCATCGCCACTACTCCACTGTTAATTACTAACTACTTGTGGGAAAGCGACCTAAATCTAAAATTTACAGACAAGCAGTGAAGTGCGATTTTGTCCCGAATCATCAAGTAGATCTGCCCCAGCAACACCAATCCGTAGATTCTGGTTTTGCCTTAAACTGACACCTAACTAGAAGAATATATATTTTTATAGTTTTTCCCTAAATATTCCAATAATCCAAATATATATAAGTTTACCCTTTAATCCTCATTTTTGGAATTACCCCACTGACTATCTAAATTAATCTAAATTAATCTAAATTACAGTCCAATATTTTAGCTTTTGCTCTCCAGGACGCCTGATATTAATGAACTGTAAGAACACTGCCCCACCAACCTATATCAGCTATGCCGAAGGACCCAAAATGGAGTCCAGCTGTTGTAAACAGGAGCTACTGTGGTGAGTGTGCATCTCATGTCCGTACTTTTTCTCTATCGGTAAAGTAGACGATCACAATTCATCTGACTGAATACAGCTTTCCACCGACAAAAAGCTTTTCTTCATTATTATTATTATATTCCAAACATTAATCAAGATTTATTGTTTAATTATAAACCTTCACCCTGTTTACTTCATTTAATATCTCGGTTTGTTTATGTTTATGACGCATAATTCCCCCCCCCCCCCACCCCCGACCCCTTCCCTCAAGATTGGCTATGACGTTCAGTGGACAGGATATAGACCCACTTCCAACATAGCAACTAGGCCTTCATTGGTTGGCAAGCAAGCAGCTCTCTACACCCCATTGGTGGGGTAGGCTGGTGTGAGACAGGGAAGCGTCAGGGAAGGCAGATAGAGACAGAAAGGAGAGCCACGTGAGGAAGGCCAGATGGGTTGTAAAACTTCACCACAAAAGCAGAGGGAGAGAATGATGTTCAGATACAGGTTTAAAACAAAAAAAGGCTTGTTAAACAAAGAGAGCACACAACTGGCTGTCCACTTCCAGCACGTTATGTGAATCAACAAAAGGATGTTCTATAAAAGTTTTGTGCTTTTCGAGAAGCCTCCAGGAATGGTTGGTGGGTTTGGTGAAGCCAGTGTGTTCCTATCCCCAGGCTTTCAACATTCTAACTCTGACGGCTGTCAGTCAGACACCGTTTATCAATCTGTCAGCAGAAAACAGAGGAGAAAGGGGACAGGAGAACATGTTACATTTTCTATTGAGGTAGACTTTATATTAAGGAATCTTCACCTCTCACAATAAACTAACAGATAGATTCTAGAGAGGAGCGGGAACGTACCCAGCATCATCTGATTCGAGAGCAATTGTCATGCGCTAAGAATTGTCCTATCACGTTGATTCCCAGTCCATATTTGTCGTAGTGAATCTTCCCAAAATCAGTATTAGAGGAAAACCCTTTCAACCTATGACAAGCTTTTGTCTGCCGTTTATGGCACTGGGGGCTTAAACGTAAAGGAGTAGATGTAATAACAGCACAGTGGATGTTTAAAAAAATGCTGTGCGCTGCGAGAATAAGACTTTAGTCCAGCCAAAGCAGGATTTATCAGTGGTGATGATAATTATCGTCTTTCAGGAGCGAAGCTTGTAGTCACTAAATGACTAAGCTGTTTTCAGCTGTGAAAAATGCCCAAACAATATGCATCTGTGCTGCTGCTGAATGGATAAAGCTTCACAAAAAAAAAAGTGTGGCACCAGACGCTCATGCTTTTCACCCCCTGCTCCAACATGACTTTGGATCGTGCCACCTGCTTCTGTGAGTCCTCTCTGACACCTCTTTCCACCCTGTCATTTCCCCGGGGTGCTCTCTGATGTTGTCTACACATTTGCTGTCTGCTCGTTGCCACGAGGAATTTCTATGTTCATAAATAATCCCAGAGAACTGGAAATGCACACGTTTCACCGGCGGACAATTTAGAGCTCAGCCACGTGGCGCTTAAAGGGAACACGCCGGCTCACCTTGGCGAGGTTTACTCAGCTGGCCCGGCTCCTCGAACCGGGACTGGCCCAGGTGTGCCGGGAAGTTCAATCTCCCCAAGGAACATCCTCACCCTGCTAGCCCTAATCCTCATTAAACAGGGAGGAGCTTAATGTGATAGGGAAACTGCTGTTTGTGTATCAGCCAATGGCACAGCGGAGGCAGGTTGGCATTCTCCCAGATTACATCAGGCTGACTCGGCATTGCGAGACAGTTTTATTTCCGAGTCATGCTCCCCCCTTTGCCGAGCCTCATTAAGTTTTCCACGGCTCAGAGAGTCCACTGTGTCTGTTTTCATAGGGGCAAGAAGAAACCTCATTACAGAAGAAGCAGCCACAACTGTGAATTTCCTATATAAAACAGAAACGCAAGCATGTTTTCTTAATGTACTACAACATCCTTAATAATAATTATTTAAATAAAGAATTAATGAGAAGGCCGTCTCTTACTGTCTTTTATTGACTCCGGGAGGTTTTCTATTTGAGTCTCTCAGTAATACGAAAAGACTGTGTTCTGGGCCTTGTCTATTTAGTTTTATTTCAATAAGACACATATTCAATCTGTTCATTTCTGAACAGTTTTTGTGTTGATGATGCCATTATACCAACCATAAGCATTGTTTCTTTAATTCAACAAGAGTCTGACTTATTAAAGCAGAGCTGCGTTTTTTTTTTTGACAACCCACAAAAAGAGAAGGCTTTCAGGGCCGATGAGCGTTGTGTCGAGTCGCCTGGTAGAAATGTACAAGGTGTGTTGCTCCGGCAGCACAGTCCCTCATTGTGAGAGAGGTAGTGTGACAGGAGGCGCTGTGCGCAGCTGCCTGGCGTCTGTGCCGGGGCCCCACATGAGAATCAGCTGAGTTTCACAATGAGCTCCGTCTCCAGCTAGCACAACCGCAGCCCCACGCTCCCATGTGTTCGGCTGCCCGGGAGAACACAGAACTGAAGCCAGTGTCACACAGCAAGGCTTTGTATCCGTCAGGCATTGGGAGTCACACACAGCACAGGCTGACCCACTAAAGTAGGGGGGGAGCGAAACAGTATGAGCGCATTGTGAAGATTGTTTCACCCTACGTCTGTGAAGCCACAAAACCCAGGAAGCTCCTTTTTGTGACTGATAGAACCTTCTCAGACACTTCACATTTGGTTTTGATTCTGCCTTTTTTCCCTCTTCTTTTCCCTTTTTCTGTCTTGTTGCTCAGTCTGCCAGCCCCCAGGATAAGCTTGTGAATTAGAAGGCTCTAAAATGCCTTGAGGGACATTGCATTTCTTTCGCCACAGACGTGCGTGGTTGTGTGTGTGTGTATGTGTGTGTGTGTGTGTGTTAGTGAGCAGCCAGAGGACATGGTTATAATTAGAACAGTTATAATGAGCAGAGACTCCTCCCAGCGGAGACAGTATGTTTTATACAGCCCCGGTGTAGTATTTGGGAGTGATACAGAAAGACAGTTCCTCTGTGAAGTTCTGTCATCATTTGTTTGTGGTCCCGATAGAACAACACCATTTTGAAGGTTAACAAATAACTTTTTCCATCCATCTATGAATGATGAACTATTTTTCGAATGTAATTATTGCGCATGTGTTCAATTTCAAGTAAATTCAGATAATGTTAATGTGCCATTCTTCTTTTAAATTGCCTGTGTTTTTTTCTTTCTCACATGCTGTGATTTCTCTCATGTAACATCTAAATTACTCAAGTTCTACAGGCTATTTTGATATACATATTCACCATTTGTTAGATATTGATATAAAAAAGTATATCCTTTAGCCCTGACTAGACTGCCGTTCTGCTACGAAACCAAAACTCAAAACGAGTTCCTCCCAATGCCACAGAATAGAGCTGATACACTTGTAAGGATCAAAGGCTGGGCAGTATTTGTAAGAGCAACAGTTACCATTCTGGCTAATGAAACTTGTGTGAATTATTTGTTATCATCGACCTTATAAAACCTCTCATTAAAAGGGAAATATTTGTAGATCCTGGCAAATCTGTAGTTGTCCCTGAATTTTTATCTAGAAAATTTGTGTTTAAAAATGTATTTTTACGACCGGACTTTCAAAATTATAATCTAAAATCTGAGTGGTTTTATTATGCAATGGAGTAACAATGTTATAACAGCTTATCATAATATTTAAAAAAAAAACATTGATATTGCCTCACACAGCCACCTGGCGTACACTAAATATAATAATTCAATACCATTGTAAGGATTATCCACTTCTATGTAAATAAATAAGTGATGAACTTATTATTAGGGAGAGTTTTGTATATAGAAATTATTTTTCAATGTTAAATATGTATGTCAACTCTATGATTTTACAACAAATTTACAAACAATTAAATTCTCAGTTAAAAAAAAAATTAATAAAAAAAACGAGGGGGTTTTAGATATAAACTGAAAAAAGAATATTTTAAGCTTTACCTAGAGGCTTTCAGCACAAAAATGTGTACAAAATGTTTTTTTATTAAGTGTTTATCGATCTCTTTTTTTATCGATAAAACCCCTTTATCGTTTTAACTAGAAGATTTTGCTACACATTTTTACAGCACGCTACCATTTCCCAAGTAACGATTCGTGTCTAGCACAACCACGGTTTAAAAACATTTCTAACTGTTTTTTAGTAGCATCATTGTGTTGTCCTGTGCAGGCAAAGCAGATAATAATAGCAAGTTCTCTCTGAACAAAGCTATTGCTTGAACTGGAGTGTTTATATTGTTTTTTACAGCTTGTTGTTTAAGTCCATGGTCTGCATTTTCACAAATTCAATCAATTGTCTGTAATTTATAACGTAATTATGAATTTGTCATTTATTCCCAACATCTCAGAAACTCCAGTATCCATAAAACCAAAGGGAACTGATTCCATGGTCTCAGATATTTGTGGTTCAGGGATTCCTGACCAACCATATATTTTGAGCCTCACATCTTGCATCATTCGTAGTTGTGCCCCTGAATAGGCTGCTGAAATAGGACACTTTTAATTTACCATTGAGTGTATACTTGATTTTGAGCTGTGCCAATATTTTAATATAGGATCTGTGTCTAAAAAACAACAGTTTGGAACTCTGCCCTTCATTTCGCTTCCCCAAGACAGTAATGGGTCCTGGTCAGGTCATGACCCAACAGTATAGAAAGCTTAGTGGAGGACTAGTAATGAGTACTGCCACTTTTCTCTATAACAAGCAAGAGAGATGTCTAATCTCTAACTATGCTTTTGTGGATTCCCCTTAAGGCAGATCATCCATAGCCCGACCAAAAAACAAAGTGACAGCCAGCTGTCCTGGGATTATCGCATGGCGACGCTCAGAAGAAGCTTCTCCACGCACATTTTCCATTTTCAGCAGAGCGCCAAAGGTTCTATAATGTATAACGGGCAACGGAATCGACGGCGAGGTGAAAGTTCAACTGTCTTTCCAAGCCGAGCGGTTATCGGCAGAAACTATAAACCACATAACAGCACTATAGTGATGATCGTTGGAGTATTTGCTCTTCGGAGATGGTCGGGAGACAGAGAAAGTAGGTTTCTATCAAGTCATGATCTATGCAAATACAGACTTAAAAGATTGTGCCTAGCATGCAAATTTTTTTATGAACAAACCGTTTCACAGTAATTTACATGTAAATTATTTTTAGGATTGTCGTTTAGAAGTGCCTTGCAGTATGTTAGGAGGAAGAGTGAAAATCAGGCTGAAATGACTTTTTGAAATGACTGAAATGAGCATTGCTGCCCTGGCCTGCTTGTAGTTACCAAGACTTCGGCTTTATTGGGTGTTTCCCCTGAGCTTACTTACTTACTAGATCATTATAGAGCTTTTGTGCACCGTAATCACAGCAGGCCTCACTGCCAAGGCCAGATGCTAGCGTACTGAACCATGTGCACTGGCTGTCTCACCTCACTGCAACTGTGTTTCTTGCTTTTGCCAAGTGGCCAACACCATCATCCTCGCAGACCCTCACCCACAGAGAGCATGCCCCTTGCTCCGCGCCGGTCCATTTAAGGGAGGGACTGCACGTCTGGCTTACCTTTTGAGGGTTTCCATGGAGAACGGCTAAAACCCTTGGAACAGTTCGGAGGTCCTCAACGAGGCCCGGGAAGCACGCTGTCTTTCTTATTTAGAGAGTGGAAGACGACTCAGTTACCATAATCTGCCTTTGACGTGCTACTTCTTTAAAAAGT
Source organism: Hiodon alosoides (assembly GCA_025775065.1). Classification (NCBI taxonomy): domain Eukaryota; kingdom Metazoa; phylum Chordata; class Actinopteri; order Hiodontiformes; family Hiodontidae; genus Hiodon; species Hiodon alosoides. The sequence continues at coordinate 19,308 of JAOYSI010040933.1, forward strand.
ACAACCAATTGCATTTTCACATTTACATTGGTGATATTTAAGATATTTTGTGTACTTTTTTTACCGATGATAAAAATAATTTTCTTCTGTTCTTTAACTTATTTCTTTGTCTCATTTTGTTTTTTGTAATAGTTTTGTGTCATAATAAAAATCCGCATGACTTTTTTCTGAGAATGTGGTTGAAAACTGCAAAGTATGCAAATGACAGAGGTTTATGTCTGCAAAAGGCATAGACAGAAGGCAGAAGGTTTCCATTTGATGGGGATATGTACCTGAGTTGAATTTAAATCACAGAAGGGAACGCATTTGATAACAGTTTAATTTCTAGCACTTTCAGTTTTGTGTTTAATAACCGATACAGTGAGAAGTTCATTCAAACTCTGTGTGTGTGACAGGGAAATATTGATTTTAGCCATTATTGTATTTTCAGCAAGCGACTTATTCTCCCCCACGGCTTCTCCCACAGGCGGTATGGAGTTCATACAGAATGTAAAGATCAGGTGAACTCCGCCCCTATAGATTACAGAATGTGAGCTGACAGCACTTCTCATTTCCATTTCTATTGAAAACGCCGTTTTCTTCTTAATGAAGCAAAGCTCAGAGGACAGAGAAAAGCAATTGCTCGACCAACACGCCAGGAGCTACACGTCTGTCTCAGAGCTATTGCTAATTTGGTCACATGCACATCATCAACCCCCTCTCAAAAGAAGGTATTTGAAAACGCACTGAAGAAACAGAGCAACAGTGCCAACTTCAGGTTTGACGGGCAATATTATACCTATCAAGGGATGAAGGTCAATCTGTTGATGCTTCCATTCATTTTGTTGATATAGAGTGCAGTATCGATGCTTTGTTATATGATTAAAAATTATTTTGTAATTATTTTGTTTGGATTAGTTTTTGCCTATCAAAAAAAGGCTGTGACATTCCTCATAGGTACAGTAACATTATAGAAAATCTGAAAAAAGTTTAACAAAATATATAATGATTATGAATATTATAATTTTTCTAGCACAAAATCATCAGTTATATGAGTGTCGGTTTTCCCCGAATGATTTTGAGATAATTATTTTGTAAATAAGATGCTTGTATACTCTGTTGTGTGTATTATTTGTATAATCACCCTTAGAAATGTAAAAAAGAAAAAACCCAACTGACGCAATTTAACCCTTTAATTTCTTAGTGTCTATAAAATGTACAGTGGAAAAACAAACTTTAAATCATAACTGTGAGTGGAGGTTGATTTTCAGTATAAGATTTTACATTTAGCACAAACTCTTATCTTGAGAAATGTACACTGCTACAGTTGGAAGTATGCTGAAAAAGTTTGTATATATTTTATTAACTGGTATTGTAATTTAGGTCTAAAATTTGATGTCCAGATCATATTGGATGGTCCAGAGCCTTAATTGCATTTGATGATACTACTGACGAGCCGATCTGAATAGAGGGATTGTGCTGGTGTATATGGATCCCAATTCTGAGGTTCAGCCATTCAGCCCACACATGCTGGGTCAAGCAGAGGACATCCACGTCACTGGAATCTGCAGAGAATTGCTGGACCCAGATGAGACAGAGTCAGAGGGCTGTTTGTAAATGGGAGGAACCGGCTTTGATATTGAGTTTTTTCGCTGCTTACTTAAATATGAGGCCCGCATGACTGAGGCGTCCTGTGCCGTGGTCATTCCCTGCATTATTTTCTACTTTCCCATTTTTTATTGTGACTGGACATGGCAGTATTGGCGATGAACTGAGGAAGGGGTAACACAGAGTGATACATTTTCTCTAGGCTGAGCCCAGGGTTGGCACACAGGGCAGCGGCGAGCTCATTATTACTTTATTATTCTCTCTGTCTGGATCTAATTTATTCCTTGGTGACTGCAGTTGCTGCCTGTGCGCTCGCGCCCTCCACTCAGGGGTTGCGTGGACTTCAGGGGTCTAATTAGGAATTGTGCTGAGGAGAAGTGAGAAAAGGAACCGTAGGGTTATTATCATAACCTCGGTTCCCTGAAATAGAAATATAAACCATCACTAATGGGTTGTTCCCCTTCAAGAAAGCAGAATTCTGAGCATTTATGCCAATTCTCGCGAGAACACGCCTAATGGCTTGCATCATAATATTCTATGAAGTCAGATGTGCATTCTCTTTTTGATTTATTTCTGGTTAATATTAATGATGATAATCCAATGTTCCCTTTCAAATACAAAATATAAACCGTCACTAATGAGACACTGGGCAACTTCAAGGATATGTATGTGGTGACCTTGCTACAGGGCATCCCACACACCTTGCATAGTAATGCTGTGGCCATCAGGCCCAGAAGCCTCTGGAACAGGGCCACCACAGGGAGAGCTTTGCCTAGCTAAAAAAGATCTAAGCAAGCAACAATCTTCACTACTCTGTCATCCGACGGAGTAGAGAGTACCAGAAATCATGGACCAGAAACCAGACGTCAGCCTTCGACATCTTGACGTCAAAGGGGGCTGGGTCCGACTGGACAGACAGCTTCTGGGCATCTGGTGGCAGCAGGTGCTACTCATCTCACCTTTCCAGGCTTGCGATGGAGGCCTTCTGCTGTTGGAGCATGCTCCTGAGCATGTATATCCTATCCTGGCCCAGGGACCATGATTTTAGCAACCTCTGCATAGGTGGAGGGGAAGGAGAGGAAGAAGAAGAGTATGAGATCAAAGAGGAGAAACGAGCCTCCACATGGGAATAGGTCTTGCAGAGGTCTTGTGCCCTCTTCTCTCTGATCTCAGTAAAAACCCGGTAAAAAGTATGCTAGTTTTCATGAGTACTTGTTAAAATAGCTACGGAGGATGCACACTCAGTATCACAGATGAGGACACACTTACTCTCAAATTTCCCAGTAAACTGATTTACTCAATTAAAACTCACGTAAAGCATAATAAACTCCACTCAATCCTTACATACACTAAGATTTGTCACTTCCAGGTTACCGGAACTGAGGCTGTGTGTATGTATGTCATTGTAGCATGCAGGGGCGTGCCCGGGCTGAGGGTGGCTGGAGACAGGGACACCGCCTATTTGTTATGCCTTTTATTTGGCATTTCAAGTAACTTAAATTACACCAAACAGAAAACTCCACAAAACAATCACACAGAAAATAATATGGTATACCAATATGGTACCACTTGGTACACTGGACCTCCACTCTTTTATAACCACTCTTTTTGGCCTATATCGGTTTAAAGCAATGCCTTTTGGACTTAAGGATGCTGGAGCTACCTTTCAGAGGTTCATGGAGAGAGTTATTGGTAAACTGCAAGGCATAAATTGTTTTGTATACATTGATAACTGCTGTCTTCAGCAAACTCCATGATGCTAACTTAAACTTGAACATAAAGAAATGCCATTTGCTGAAGGCACAGTGAAAGTTTCTTGGGCACCTTGTCTCTGGGAAAGGCATGGAAATAAATATATCTGGACAAGATATCTGCCGTTACCAACTACCCTACCCAACAGAGTGTGATCCAGCCAAAGACTGTCCTGGACTGTTCCGATTCTTATTCTTCCGATTCTAGCAAACAAACATTGCGTGCCTCCGATCTGTCAACTACCCCTTACCGAGATCTCAACACTGGCACAAAACAACAACTGTGTGAAATAAATTAAAAAAAAAGGTAGATCACACGATAGGAATGGATTTTATGGGAGCATTTACCAAGAGCAATACACAAAGTGACAGAGACAGCAAAACCCATAGGCTCTGCCAAATCCTGAGGGATGAAATCTCTACAAGATGGGGGGGGGGGGGGTTCCCAAGTTCATTCACTGATTGTGGCCCAAGATGTTCACCAAGAACATCTCCAAACCCCACTGGCTGTACTTCAGCAAAACTTGCTATTGGCAGGAAACTCTACTAGAGAGACTCTCGCTATAAATCTAGCACCAGCTTCCGCTCAATCACAATACACTCAGCGAGAAACACCAACATCAACAGGTTAAAAATAAAGTGGGTGTGGCCCTAAACAGACAAGCCAGATACTACAGTGCCAACCAGTGCAGTTTCAGCAGAGAGTCCTGGCTCCCCCACAGTCCAAAGTCTCTGAAACTTTTCATCTTAGCTAGCAGTGGACAGGTGCAGCGCAAGTAATGAAAAGTCTAGGACCAGTGAACTACAGAGTCAAATGGTTAGGTCACAATGACAAAGAAATGTGGTGAATGTGGTGAACCTGAAATCCCTTTTCCGGGAACAGTCCGGAATGGGGATGGGGAGTGGATTGTGACACTGCCACAAGTGATGTCAAAGACATGAGGTGATAAGCTCATTAACATAGTACATATGTGGGGTTTAAAGTTCTTTTTTTTAAAGCCTCACAAGTTTTAACCCTTGAAGGGTTTTTTTAATTTATCAACATACTCTTTTACGTATCTGCCAGTTCTCACTGTGTAAGTTGCACTGGCAAAGCTAAAATGGTTACATTAGCATTTTTGGATATGATCCCTTTAAGAAAAGAGATCTGTTGAAGAAAAAAAGAGTTTTGTTACACTGCTTATAGAGAAACTCCAATTATCAACAGCAACTGTGATCCTGATTAAGGACGTTTGCATTGCCTCTCCCCAAAGCCATGTCTTAATTAAACATTTCCATATGTACAACAAGCCTTCCTCCAAACAGTCCCATGGAATACTCTCTCTGCCGTGGATAGTTGGGTTCTATCAGGGTGTCCTAATGAGTTGAGCATTGTCTGCGTTTTTCATGGTTCAGACATGCTGTTTGACTGGGTGTGAGCGATGGGGAGCTGCATTTATTAACTTGGAATAATGAGATGTCAATTTAAAAGTGTCTGCTGCCGCCGACTGCCGTTTGCCTCTCATTTAGATTTCTTTTGATCTCCTTCATACTCACAATTACTCCAATTAACTTCATTCACACATTAGCACTTCTGTTTAGCCTTTGCCATGCAATATTTTTGTGCTGTCAGTCAATGGGTCTCGGGGGCTGGGGGATTTCCCTGCAGACCATACCTTCAAGGGAAGTTCCCACAGCTGGCTGGGGCAACTAAGCCCTTCGGTGGCTGCAGTTGAGTGCCATGACAGCTCTGCTACGCACTGTGTGTTTGTGTGCGCACACCATGGACAGAAGTCGTTTTGGTCCAATGGGATGGAAATCGCTAACAACGTATAATTTGAAAGATGAGCTTTATGCCTGCCAAAAGTACAGTAGCACCAAGTCCTACAACTTAATTATAGGAAACTTCATTCTGAATAAATCATTACACTTACATTTTAAATAGTGTAAGTAGAAAAGATCAAAGATCAAAGATCAATCGCATTTTGAAACACTATTCTATTTGGCAATATTAAGACTTACATAATGTATGTGCTTTCATTTAAAATATGTGACCTTGATCGTTACTTACTCAGTATATATACTCAATATAAGATCTGCTGAAGTGACCAAATAGTTATGCTATATACTATATGATGATAGTTATATACTTTTTTCTTTGAGGAGCAAGTTCAAGACAATGAATACACACTCCAATAAAAAATGACACACTTATTGAGAGAACTTATTTGAGATGATTATTAAGTGTTTTTTGTATAAAGTAATGGGAAGGAAAATAATTGCCTGATGCTTTGGGTTATGGAATGTAACTAATGTAACTATGCTCTCTATAGTTGTTTTTGAAGGAAGCAGAAGGAATAAAAACTTATGTCTGATGCTAGGGGTTAGAGATTACATTTTTGGAATAAATTGTTATCTGTGTCAGTCGCCAGTGGACGCTGGGTGGCGTTTCACCGTAGAAACACAAGGTACAAAAACGTACTCCCTATCAGAGGAGGAAAGAAACTACGTATTTTACATAAATACAAGTACAGAACTTTGCTCAAGTAGTTTAGTTTTTGAGTACGTATACGTGTAATCGAGTAAATACTTGTGACAGCGTTGTAGATCAATGTGGTCGGCTTTAAATGATGCAATTATAAGTTTAGTTTTTTCACAAAATATCTCGATGGGCTGTGTTATTTCAGGGCTCCCCTCCCATCCTCACCCATCCTCACACAGCCACACAGTAATTTCAATAAGCTATATATGGTTTTTTGGGTCTGTGAAAGTCTGTAAAAAGCGGCAAGAATATGAAGTATATGAAAGCAGACATAGCAATCAGATATAAAGGCATATCTTATGTAAAATTAAGTTAAAAGACATGTTAGGTTTTCACCCCAATTCAGCGCAAAAAAAAAATTCTTCTATGTTGAGGATCTTGACAACCTCTTTCTCGTGATCACTTCTGTCTTTTCTTTTTTGAGCACCACTTATATGTTTGAATGGCATTTAACTTTTTTTTTTTTTAATGTTTGGGGTAATGTATTTTAAACCTGTTAGGAGGCATTTTTGAATATTACATTTGAAACTGACAGCTGCAGTCTGAAGTGCACGCGTATCAATGTTTCTCTTTTCTTCTTACTTTTACTGCTTGAGAACATCTAAAAAAACAAACAAACTGTACTTTTATACTTTCACTTAAGTACACTTCTTGATGTGCACTTTTACTCAAGTAAATTATTTCCACATTACTTTCACTGAAGTACAGAAATTCAGTACTTCTCCCACCTCCGCTCCCTGTGAAGAGTAACCTTGGTGTCCTAAATAAGGTGATTTTATTTTTCTTCAATTTGAGACAATGACATAAGGGCAAGACAATTTGAGCTGGCCACCAGGGTGACTGATCAAGTTTCAGGGGTGGCGCTTGTTTCAGTTCAAGCCCCATTCCCATTTTGACATTATTGGAGAGAGACCTGTTGGGGGACCTGTTGTAACCTCCCCTAGTATTATCCAGGCATGACTTTTCTGAGAAAAAAAAAGCACAAACAGAATATTTGAACAAAATATTTCTTTATTCTGCGAGAGAAATGAGTATTGTGGAGTTCTGTTGATATATTTATGAAATAATCTCATAACAAATGGAGATTCTACAACCAATACAAACTATTGCAACGGCTACACAAAAAGTTGTACTGTGATGAAAAATGTAACTGAAGGTTAACTATACGCCTGAAGCAAGTATATTCCTAATACCGAGAAAGAGGCTGCATCACAGTTCACAGATGGGCATGCAGAAGTAATACAATTTATTCTGTTGTAAAGTTTCTGCAAATATACTGGGTTGGAATGTGTTTTTTTTTTTTTTTAGCTTTATCGGATGGAAAGCCATTTGTATAGAAAATTCATTTGCAGAGAAAGGACAGAATCTCAGCATGTTCTTATTGCTTCTATACAGTTTAAATATTAAAAGATAACGTCAATCTTCTGGGTGACAACGTGAATTTAGATGTTCGCACAATTCAACTAAACTGAGTTTTACATTTAAAAAACATTCAAGGCCTTTATCCGGGATACAGTATTATATTAACTCCTGCAGGCCAAACTGCATTGGCATGGCCATTCCTCTTTCTCAGTATTATAGTCATTTTTATCATTAAATTTATTTAAACCACTGTAGTCTTACAGGGATCTCACTTGTTTCAGCAAAAAGCAGTGACTTTATTAACTATATTAAATTTAGATTCGAATACACCATAAACAGACAAAGAACAGTTCTTTAAATGTTTTTTTTTTCTTTTTTCTTTTTACTCACAAAAAACAACAGTCAAGAGTACCAAAGATGCATGCTGGGTTTCTGTACGCAAGTCAAAAACTGGGGAAAAGTGTCCTTAAGATGATCTATTCCACACCGCTGCGCCAAGCATTATGATCAGACAGCAGCAGCGGGAAGGCGAGATTCTCGCGGCGAGCACCACACCATATCCAACTCAGACTGCAAATAAAACTTTGCAGAATTGTGCATGGAGAATAGCAAGTAACGGACATTGCTATTAACAGCCCAGGAGTACACTAAACCTGGATCGATAGTGATCCACCTTTCAGGGTTTTTTTAATTTTTATTAAAAAAAGTTTTGGTTTATCCCCTACCCTTCAGCCCTCAATAGCTTTGTATTTCAATAATGAACGTTGTTTAACTTGTTTTTCCATGAGATTGCAAAAAATAAAAATAAAAAATAAAACATTTTCTGTACCAAAACAAAGTTAATTAAATAAATCCCTGAAGCATTAAAATAAAAACACTGGAGGGCTTCTGAAGAGACAAACCATGTTTTATGTTACCGAGGGGTTTGAGTAAGTGTCTGACTGCTTTCTGCACCGCAGAGAATGACAATCACATTGCTTTTTTAAGACAAGCCACACATTTAAGGAGAAATGTGTGTTATGTGCATTTAAAAAAAAAAAAACTGAATTAAAAAAAGATGTCTTCATCTGGATCAAAGGGCTCACACAGCTTAGCCTGTTATATTCTCCAGGGAGTGGGGCCGTGGTGACTTTTTGTGAATTATGGTGTTATTTTAATGTCACACTGATTTCAAAATGACTTCCCAGTTTGATCATTAACAGTTAAACAGACCTAAGATTTACAATTTGCATAAATGCTGAAGATTAAAACGTGTCATCATAACTTGCACTTCATGGTAGTTGAAACAAAGACAAATCGTGAGAAAAATGTATCGCCTATCCGAAGCTAAAGTAACTATCAGAATGTCCTAGGCTTTGCACTGTAACGACTCTTCGGTTGTTTTTGATTTTCTGATTTTCCCCACAGTTTTGTAAAGGATATCCCAAAGCACCTCGGTACAAGGCCTGTGGAACACACAAACCGAACGAAGCAAACCAAATGCAATGCATCTAAATAAAAAAGCCACACTGGCCCTTTTTTAGTCTGATCAGACTACTCTGCACTCTGACAGCTTTAAAGTATTAAAAACATGACCGCCAAAAATCTCCAATATCTCTTTCAAAGTATCGATAGCTAACAGATTAATTCAACTTAAATCTTTGGTCTCAAGGGAAACAAAAAAATAATTATATATATA
>JAOYSI010040944.1:0-16644 GCA_025775065.1 Hiodon alosoides
CCATTGTAGGCGCTTTCGGCAGTGGCCAGGGGTCAGCATGGGCACCCTGACTGGTCTGCTGCTACGCAGCCCCATACGCAACAAACAGGGATGCACACCTTTCTATCAGAACCAGCATTAACTTTTTCAATTTGAGCTACAGTAGCTTGTCTGTTGGATCAGACCACACGGGCCAGCCTTCGCTCCCCACGTGTATCAATGAGCCTTGGCCGCCCATGACCCTGTCGCCGGTTCACCGCTTTTCCTTCCTTGGACCATTTTTGATAAGTACTGACCACAGCAGACCGGGAATACCCCACAAGAGCTGCAGTTTTGGAGATGCTCTGACCCAGTCGTCTAGCCATCACAACTTGTCAAAGTCGATCAGATCTTTACACTTGCCCATTTTTCCTGCTTCTAACACATCAACTTGGAGGACAAAATGTTCACTTGCTGCCTAATATATCCCACCCACTGACAGGTGCAATGATAACAAGATTATCATTGTTATACACTTCAACTCCCAGTGGTCATGTTTTGGCTGATCGGTGTATATAGCCTAACAAAAAAAAACTGACCTTGACCACAATGTAACATACCTTTCACAGATGGGAAAACATTGACTGATTCGTAGATATAAAACCAGGCCAACTCAAATGCCTCTTGGAACAAACAAGTTGTCTAAACCTTGCAAAGGTGTCAAGTGCCTCACCTCCTAGTAACTAGAACCTCCCCATCTCTGTTTGGTTAGGCGGTGGCAACAGAACCAAGGCTTCTCTACGCATGCAAAGGCAGGACGGCGAATTTCAAAAAGCTCAGAAAGGGGAATCTTTGCAGAAAGTTCACTATTGGCCTTAAAATAAACGTAAACAAGTCCAACCCAAAGTGACCGCAGGTAGCTTAAAAAGTAACAGCAGTCCTTGATTTAACCAGATTTTGAGTTGCGAAATACTAATTTACTTTACCATATCTACTCAAAACAAAAGAGAAAGTATGATCAATTAAACATTGACAGACGAGGATGTGGCCATGTTAAGTGCAAACGTTCGAGATAACGGTTTTAATCAGGCTGCAAAAAAACTAAACTGAAACTTCCATTTCAATAAACCACACACTCTGCAGGTTTATTGAAATGGAAGTTGTATCTTAATTTGACAAACATTGCCAACTGTGGATTCATGATGCCCTCTGGTCAGATGCATTGGCAGAGTACTATTCCACTGTTGGATGAAAATTAAATTGAAATATAATGAAAGAATAAAAGGTAAAAAGCAACATGGGCTTGGGTAAATCTTTAATTAATAAAACACAGACATTCCACATACAAGCCAAAAACCCACGGACTACTGAGGCGCAAAACACATCTTGTTTTCCACTATTATGTGCATTAGATAAATCGACAAGAAGGAAGGGTAGATGATGGGTAAGAGCAGGTGGATTTGTGGCTGGAAACTTTATGGTGGAGTTCATTTCTACCGGTTTTATACATGTTATTATGCATAAATTTCATGACCACCTTCAAGTCACCTTGTTTGTTAGTTGGTGCGATTCGACAACTATACACCAACCTTTACCCTCGCCACATCACAATTGCACAGATCAGCAGATTAACACATGCTTTGTTTCAGCCTGTCATGATTACATCAAACCAAAGGTAAAGGGGAACATATTCAGATCAGATATCACAGATGGCTTTGGTGAACAAAACAAAAACCAAGGAGGCAAAAAAAAAAAATAATAAAAAACAACAGCGACGAGTAGAGAGAGAAAGCTAGCAAAAAAACTGCCACCCTAAAACAATAGCACGGCCCACTAAGGATGCGGTGACCCAACGTTCCTTAGTGAGCCGGTAAAGGGCATGAGTACTGTGTTTCCACTACACTGAAAACTCATTCCACACTGCCCATTGATCCTACAGGATCTCCAGCTGATTGACCCTGAAAGTAAACAAGCCAGTTTACCAGTGATTCAGCCTAGACCATGAGTTATAAAATCAGTAACCCGATGGCAGAGGTCCCAAAGTTCAGTCCTGGAGATCTCAAATGTTGTAGGTTTTAAAATATTGCCCCCAAATCACCTATGAATGGGTGATTAGAGACAATCCCATTGGAGAGTTAGGGCATCATATAAATCCAACCGGACTGGAGATCTCCAGGACCAAAGTTGGGGGCCCGGGCCCTATGCAGAAAGAACAGTATGTGATTAAAAACGGGCAGTGCCTCAGAAGAAATCCACTAAAGTTTCGGCTTTCTGTCAACTCACCCAACCATAAACATGACAAGGAAGGTCTTCCCTGAGAAGCTCACTGTTTCACCAGCCCTTAGGCTGGGTAAAACCAAGCGGCATCACCAATCTGGGGCAACCCACTGCCAAAGGACGGAAAACCAAGGGAATTCCCTCGCATTCATTATAAAACTGGACAGGTGCAACCAAACTCTGATGAGTGTGGACAAAGAGTGTGGTGACACTGCTCACTACACAAGAAAACCAAAGCACCTGCGGTCACATGGTGCATCAAACTGGTGCCCCCTGTAGCCTCAGAAGTGGATCAAAGAAGAGGATAAAGACTATTCGTACTTGGCGATTAGTTAATTACTTAAGAGGCAACATATAATTAACTATATTACTACTGGCTGTGTGGCCCATTTCGCATGGGGCTGTTTCAGAGACAAGCTCACCGGTAGCCTGTGAACCTCTTCAGTTTGAAATCACTGTCTGCGAAAAAGCATCAGAAGGCAGTAGCCATCTCCTGCCTTAGAGAAGCAGCGTGCAATGGAGTTGAGTGACATTTCCTGGTCTCCGATTTCCCCCAGGCATGAGACCTGTACGTGCAGGTGTACCCAGCCCTTTAGAGTGCGATGACACAGAACTCCATAACACCCCCCCACAACCCCCTACCCATGATGGCCATCGCTACGTCACATAGACAAGTTCTTTTAGCAGGTCTGTAGACCACATTCCAGCAAAATCGACTTCATTAAAAAAAATCTGATAAAAAAAAAAAACCCCAAAGAGAATCAACTCTTTAAACAGAGCCGAGTGTCTTTCCCTGCCAAAAGGCTGCAGCTCAGAGCTCTATGTGTTTAGCAGGATCTGGGGGGAGAAAGAGTGAGACAGTGAGAGGCAACAGTAGTCTTTTGTAAACATTTCTTTCGTATTAATTATTAAAAATTTGTATCTATAGTTATTAAACATTTGTCGGTCAGTTACTTTTAAAATGTAATGTTCCATCAGTATTTTATTTTACTTCCCTTTCTATTACTTAGTGACTGTTTGCACAGTGTTTAAACTTTGGCAATGCAAATAAGAAAGTTAACCAGTAGGATGTCTTCTACAGCAGGGCCAGGAAGCTTGCCGCTGTCTTACGGCAGGCTCTGGTACTCCAGTGGACCCACCTGTCTCGCCCACCTGTGCGGCTGACCCACCTGTCTCTCCCGCCTGCACAGCCTCGGTAATGTCGCCGACGGCACTCTTCCCTTTTTCCTCCAGGAGCTTGTTGTAGAACCGCTTGATCTCCTTGTCGTAGTCGGACCACTCGGGCACGATGCGTACCGCCGCCTGCAATTTGGGCTCTTTGGTCTGTGGGTTGTTGCACTGTAGGGGAGAAGTCAGGGTAAGGCATGGCCCACACAGAGACCAGAAGGGCAGCACACTGCTGCTGTTCCTGAGACTAAAGATCAGCCTATGCACCTACAGGGGCCCCTGGCACATTCACTATTTGGGACTAATGGACATTCTCACAGAGGACCTTCTTTCACACTTGGGCACCTACACGAAGGGTTTGAGGCTGATCTGAGATCATTGCCAACAAAGGCTGCCATTTACCACAACTAGCACCCCCCAATGCCTTGTACCAAGTCAATGGTCTTGGCCTTCTTCTTCGAGGAGTCATCACACCACGTCTCGCACCACAGCCACTCCTGGGGGAGGGACTTGATTGGCACCTGGTGAATCATGTTGTTGGGTAGATCCTAAGGAAAAGAAAAGAAAAAAGTTCTTTTAGGAAGCTTTGGCCAGTTATTCATTAGCCCTGACTGCAATGGTGAGGACACGTGGATGGGCCAGTCCACAGTGAGGGTGATATCAATGAGTGCCTATCGACGAGGAACACAAATGAATCGACTCAATCCCATGGTGGATTAGAGAGGATGGCCAGCCTGGTCAGAAAACCCACCTGGTCCAGATTGGACAGGCTGTTGGGGTCCTGGCTGAGACCCTGGTACTGACCCCTCAGCCGGTCTCCGGCAGCGATCTTCCGGAACTTCTTCAGGTCCACCACGTAGAGGGCACTGCCAAGACAAAAAGCAACACAGCTGGTGAGGAAGGAGCAGGCAGTAACAATAACAGGCCTAGCAGCTGAGGGAGAGAAGCACAGGCAAAGAGCAGGAGAGGGCTTCAGACAGAAAGTTCTCCTTTCTTCAGCAGAAGTTGACACTGACATGAAGAGACAAGGAGAAGTATTTGGTGATAGACAACCATAATGGACCAGGTCGGCCGAGGTTACCTGATGTGGTACTTGCGACCGGCCAGGTGGCTGGCCCAGTACCCAGACTTCCAAAACCGGTACCCATCCATCTCTCGCCGGCTCTCGCAGAATGGGGTGTAGCCATAGGGTGCCCCTTCCAGGTCAAAGTCTCTGAGCTCTTTCAGGTCTGTGCGGACAATCTAAGGGAAAGGGGGGGCACCATAAATAAGTCCACTAAAGCACCTCCTTCCGGAACTGTGAAAGAAAATCAGCTGAAAATTGGAGGCCCAGACAGGTAACTTAATATTAATTATTATTATTATTAACTCTTTTAATCGTAGAATATTATCTTGGACTTTATTATACATAGATTATATATTTTTATAAGGTTGTTTTAAATAAGTAGATTCCCGTTTTGGAACCCTCCGGAGGTAGAAGAATGGAACGGGGCGGTTGTACCTGGTCGGCATCGACAAAAAGGAACTTGTCCACAGCCAGGGGGAAAAGCACGTCCAGGAAAAGGATCTTATAGCCCCAAATAATCCTCTGCTTCTCGGTCTGCTGGTGCAGCCAGCGTGGCCACTTGTACTGGACCAGCTCGTACTGGAACCCATACTCCTCGGCCATATGGGGGATAAATTCCTGGGGGGCGGAGGATTTGGTTATGCAGAGCAAACTTGATGACCACGTGACAATCATATTACACCTCGGCAAGCCTTCACATTGCATTAGCATACACATTAAACTATTTTGCTTACAAATATAATAAGATGCATTGGTAGTTCACAGTTGTTTTCTAATCAAATCGATTTTAACCTGGGTTTCAAGAACTCATCCCATTGAGAGTCCAAACATTAAACATTCACCACTCCTGAGGTGGTCCAGCCATGAGCGTAATTATGTGGACCTAACACACCATCCATAGGAGATATGTTCAGCATGAACAGAACACGCTGAGCTGGGCCACTGACAGAACCACACCAAACACCAGCTCAATTAGCCCTTTAACTGGCACCTGTGAGGCTCCTCACCTTAAACGTCGGAGACAGGTAGTTCTTCAGGAACCAGAATTTCACAGGTGTTTTGGTATGTTTCAATACTGACAGCATCATGATCCTGCAGAAACACAGAACATCCGCATTTACCCGTACTCCTCATTTAACTGGTAAAGGTAAAAGGGATGCATAGGGAATACATGACGTCAGCAGGGAAAGCCCAGAATAGCGTCAGACTTAAGGGAAATCATAACTTGGGTCAAGTAACAGTGTAGATGTAGTCTGTCCCAGACATCCTGCCCACGTCCATGTCCAACGCGCGACACCGCTGTCGCTTCTGGCTTACCGGAGAAACCTCTCGTACAGGTGCCCAGACGCAACAGAGAAAATATTGATGACATCATCTTTCTCCACCTTGCCATTATCCGTCTTTTCTGCCCCTGTGAAAGTCCTGTGGGAAGGAGAGGGTGAGACCTGTACAGGTCAAACAGAGCTGGTAATATGGGGAGAGAGAAAGAGTACAGACATACACCAAAGCTTGGTAGAAAGGAAGGCAAAGAGTATCTAAAACCACAACGCATTTTTCTCATACGTATATCCATCAAAATTAGCTCCAACTACTTTATCATGTGGTGTACTATACAAATAAACACTAGACATATACAAAGAAATTTAAATAAAATCCAACATGAAGTATAAATATGTATGTGAATGTGAAGAATAGGTACCTAGATTGGCCTAAATTACAGAAGTAGAGCAAGTAGTCAGAGAGTTGGCTGGCACTACAGTATGGCAGATCACAAACAAGCGAATATGTTTCTTCATTGAGTAAAATATAAATGGAAATCTGAGCCAAAGGGAAACAGCGAATGATTGAGAGACAGAGTGAGACGATGAGGAAACTGGCTGAGACCCTGGTGAGTGAGAAGGACAGAGTGTAAGGGTGTGAAACACCGCACCGTTTCAGAGAGCTCCAGAGGCCCGATTCGTCATCATGGGTCCCATCACTGAGAAGCTCCTCATTTATTTTTTCTGACTTCTTCTGGACCTACCAACACCAGAACCAAAAACAGCAAACAGCATTTTAGTGCACTTCATAAGGGAATTTCCACAGCCTTGAGTGAGGACTTTAGCAACCATGCATCCGCACTGCCCCTCCTGTTCCAAGAGTTAACCCTGTAATCCCCGATCCACCCCACCCTACCAAATGAGCCACGCCCATTGTACCTTCACTTTAATGATCTTGCTTTTAAAGTTGTTCAGGACCACAATCAGGTCATCCGCTTCAGGCGGGGAATCAGTACCTTCATGACTGAAAGGAAGGGTAGGAACTGTCAGATCCAGCACAAAGAATTCCTCAGAGTTGCCTCACACTCTTGTCTTCACCCTACCTGTAGATCTTGTAGATGTCGTCAGATCGGCCCTTTCTCAGTTTCAGGATCCATGCTCCAGGGTTGGCTTTCAGCTGGAAGTAGCCCTGTTGGAGAACAGCATGATGGGAGTTTAAACCTCTTTAAGGCCTCAACAGACGTCATTGCTTTGTGCAGGGGAATAGTGGGTGCACGGTGGGTTTGTTGGGCTCTAACCAAGTTAGCCATGACGATGGTATCCACAATGACAGGGTCGGAGGTCGTGCCAAGGGTGAACTGTAGCCCACGGGGGGGCTGCCCTGTGGTGACGTCGAAGCAGTGCCCCTCCAGCAGCAGGTGCTCCAGCTCGTATTCAGCGGCCACCACGTTGTCCACCTGGAGCGGGACAGACAGTTAGTCTGACATACAGATAGAGCTCCCCAGCACCTGTGCACAGACGTACCTCTTCCAGGTAGATGTTGTCCAGGTCGTAGCGAGTGCGGACCGACTCCACCATCCAGCTCTCGGGGGTGTTGAGGTTGAGGGTGAAGAGAGGAGAGTGAGGCATGTCCAGGAACCTAGCCACCGGACCCGGGGCAAAGCTGTCATCCGCCGTGAAGGAAACCTCTGGCTCCAGGACATAGCGGTAAAAACTGTACAAAACAGACTGATTTCACACCACTGAAAACGACACAGAAGCCCAAGTGTAGAAAATGCTCAGTTGCACATTTACATTTTCCAGTTCCTGTTTCATAAATTCTATTAGAGAATAAGCAAGCCTTGTACCATTACTCACAGCCTTGCTGACAATATCATACATTTTTAAATCTGATCACAGAAATACTTCTATAAGAAGCATGATAAACCTCAAATTTAACTCCTTTCCTGCATTAACACAACCTGTTGGAATGGTTTAATGCTGCAATTCATGTAAACTTAATTTGCTTAATTCAAGACAAAACAAATATTCGGATGAAAAGAGGATCCCAATCTGAACAGTCAACAACTCTGCCGACACTTTTCATTTAGCCTCCCACCCCATCTGTATTTTTAGTTTTACTATACATTTTGATCACAGTGGTTTGTTGTTTTGTGAGTGCTGTGTTCAGTGAGCGGGGGTCCTGACTAAGGGGGAACTCACCTCTTCAGAGGCAGGTCAGACAGCTTGGACTGGCAGTTCATGAACACACGCAAATTGACGTTGACCAGCTGCTTCAGGACCTGTAGACACATGGAGGAACAGAATGTGTGGTTCAGATCAGTCCAACAAGACACTGGCTATAACAGCCAGACGTCTAGATGGGGCTGTAAGCCTTTTGCCTACAGTAACAGTCACTGGGCTTTGACAATGGTACACACCCGGAGCCTCGCGTCGAAGCTGCATACTCAACCAGCCTTTGAGAACAGAAAGCATTCTACATATAGAAAAGTGCAATCCCAGACTAAGGAGAAATCATAATAATATCTTCAAAATTAAAGGAAAAGCAAGCTGTATTGACTCACCAGGAGGAGTGGGGCTAGTTTCTGCGCGTCCCGGGTCACAGGGTCAACCACAGCCACCACGTCAAAGTAAACCTGGTTCTCCTTGGGCCGGATCTTGACTGCACTGAGGGGGGTGGGTGGTGACCATCACCATCAAGTAAAATTAACCAATCGGAAAGGTTTCCTGGTTAAAACGTAACAACCCCCAGCTCCCATTCTCATGGAGCTTCACAGCACAGGAATTACCAGAACACCATCTGACCGGTTAACCAGTAAGACCGTATTCAAGTGTTCGCTTCAAGTCTGAAAACTGAGGCTTAAACTTTATTTTCTAAGGATTGTCAGTTAAACAACATCATACTGCATTCAAAAGGATAAACTCCATAAAGCTGGGCTAATCAACATTTAAGTACTAATTTTTATTTTGGGGTTTTTTTTAATGCTGGGGAATATACCTATATCTGTCCTCCAAGAAGTTGTACTCAATCCTGGCCTCGCCCTTGGGCTGGGACGACAGGAGGGCATCCACCTTCATCACCAGGTCACTGGCCCTGAGTAGGGATAAAACGGAGCGAAGGCGATGGGATATTTTATCAAGGCACTGGACCACACCGGGACGCTAGGGTAGATGGGGAGAAGACACCTCCCTAAGAGCTCCTACAGTTTCCTGAGAGGTTAATTAAACCAGGAGCCCCGTTTCAGAGAAATTTGATTCATTTCTTGTGGGAGGGGGGTACGGGACTCGATAATAGACAGCGAAGTTGGCAAACACTGTTAAAGCACTAAAGTTAGCTCAGATCTACACATCTGAAGAGAACATAGTGAACAATACCCTTTGTGTCACTGCGGGAGAAAAAAAAAAAAAACGAGAACACAAATCTAATTATAAAAAAATGATTTCTGTGGCCAGGGATTTTAACTTTAAACCAGGGCCACACCTACCGGTCCTCCTCCACCCCCAGCTGCTGGACCTTGCTCTTGATCCGTTCCCCAGACGTTTTCAGGATGATGCTCTCCAGAAGCAGGAAGTCGTCCTGGTTAAAGACCTCCCCTTCCTCCAGAGGGCCAATGATCTGCAAGGGGCAGGATCACATGGATTGAAGAGACTAGTTGAATTTCAGCACCCTCCCTGTGAGTGATAGGATTAGTAGTGATAAGCCAAGACACATTCACACAATTGACCTTTCCATTTTGGGTAAAAAAATTATATAATAATCTACAAATACACATAAACAACACAGAAATCGTGAACCCATATATGTTGTGTTTGTCATTGATATTCTATCCTATGGTACATGCCACCACCCCATGGCATCCAACACAAGGCTGTTCTTACCCGCCCATTGCTGATGACTGCCCTCTGACCCTTCTTCAGCTTCAGGACGTCGCGACAGAAGGCAGCGTGGGACAGCAGGAAGTCCATCTTGGGCGAATCGTAGGCACTTTTGAACAGAGGGACATCCATGCCCTGCAGAGCAAGAAAAAAAGGAAAGTTAATAAAAAAAGATTTACACACTTATTGCTCTTACATAAATGTTGCTTGACTGGTTACACCACATGTAAATAAACAACATTTTAGTTAATGGTTGGATGTTAACAACTGACACTCAGTTCAAGTAAACCCTTAACTATTAACCCTTTCTATTCTGTTCTGATAGTCAGGAGCTCCACACCAACACAAAGAAGAGAGATCAACGTTCTCGAATCCATACCCCAACGGCAAACTCTGTGATGTGGGCCCCTGCGTTCAAGGCGTCGGCCGTCTCGTCCTTGGATAGTTTGGTGATGAAGTTCTTTGCATTGTTGGCCGTCTGGGTCTGCATGGCTGCCCAGATCGCGCGGGCGATGTGGCTGGTGTCATTGGATGGACTCCCGCTCGGGTTGTTGATCATTCCCAGTCTTACGTTATTACTGGATTTCTGTGGGGAAAAATATTTTTTAAAACACGATGCTGCATTTAGCGTCCGTTTCACACAGCTTTACTGTATTCACATGTTTAGATATGTACTTAACATTTCAGTTTTACAAATGAACTATGGCAATCCCTCTCCATGGATTTGAGCCTTAAACCAACATGCTCACACATCCGAACTACACCACCTGCTGGCCATTTAAAGCCATACGGACAATTCCACTCAGACATTTACTGAACACAGTTGCTGCCACTAGGTCCATGAGATGAGCTGTCTCGCTTGTTGATTGGAACAGACAGCAGCACAGTTTAAAACAACAGTAACCATGCAAGCTGAGGAACGCGAACAGCCGGGTTAATTAAACCAGTAGGCCAAGGGCAAACCTTTCGTACCATGTGCCTAATGGAGTCGTACAGCAGCTGTCTACCGGAGGGCTGATCGAAGTCTCCCACCACCCAGAAGGTCACCGGGCGGATAAAGCCATCGTCTGTGGATTAAAGGGAGGCAAGAAGGTAAGAGGTAGAGCTGGTCAGGCGAGGGGGCTAGCGTCAACTCCTGCTGATGTCGGGCAGGGAGGAGGAGCGATGCTAATGCTAAGCATATAACAAGCAGACACACAGACGAAATCCTTGCATGCAAGACACACAGAAGCAGTCAAAACTGGGTCTTTGAGCAGGAGATCAGGTCAAATACCAGCGATTACATAGAAGTTAAACTATGCTTCTTTTAATGAGGAGTGATGCAGGCTTAGCGAACACAAAGGCCTACACAACAATAAACCACACTGTCGCTCACACACCAACAATAAACCTCACTGTCATCACAATTAACCTCACTGTCGCTCACACACCAACAATAAACCTCACTGTCGCTCACACACACGCGACAATAAACGTCACTGTCACACACACACACACACACACCAACAATAAACCTCACTGTCACACACAGCGACAATAAACCACTGTCATTCACCAACAATAAACCAAACTGTCATTCACACAGACACACACCAACAATAAACCACACTGTCATTCACAATAAACCTCACTGCCACTCACACACCAACAATAAACGTTACCATCACTCACGCACACCAACAATAAACCACACTGTCATTCACCAACAATAAACCTCACTGTCACTCACACAGACACACACACCAACAATAAACTACACTGTTGTTCACAATAAACCTCAGTGTCGCTCACACACCAACAATAAACCTCACTGTCATTCACAATAAACCTCACTGTCGCTCACACACCAACAATAAACCTCACTGTCACACACACACACCGACAATAAACCTCACTGTCACACACACACACACCGACAATAAACCGGCGTCATTCACAATAAACGTCACTAACAATAAACCACACTGTCATTCACCAACAATAAACTACACTGTCGCTCACACAGACACGCACACCAACAATAAACCTCACTGTCGCTCACACAGACACACACACCAACAATAAACTACACTGTCGCTCACACAGACACACACACCAACAATAAACTACACTGTTGTTCACACACACACACCAACAATAAACTACACTGTCGCTCACACAGACACACACACCAACAATAAACCTCACTGTTGTTCTCTCTCTCACACACACACACACACACACACACACACACACACACACACACACAGCAACAATAAACGTCACTGTCACTCACACAGACACACACACCAACAATAAACCTCACTGTTGTTCTCACACACACACACACACACACACACACAGCAACAATAAACGTCACTGTCACACACACGGTTACCATAGGGTTCCTTGGAGGCCATTCCTGGCACAGCAATGAAAATTAAGAAAGAAGAGAGTATGCAAAATAAGGGAAGAGGGGAGAAACTTCAAAGAGAAAAAGGGATACAAGAAACATCTACAGAAAAAGTAAAGCCTCCTCTTGTTCTGACCCAACAAGATCCACAATGACGAGACACAGGGTTTGGTTAGGTTTCGCGATGACCGCCACCAAACAACCCTCTGACCAGCTGAGGCAACCCAGAGAACTGGCCCTCACGTCACTTGGTAACTGCAGCCGCTGCCACCTTTTTCAAGTGGCCGGAAAAGGAGAGTGGACCTCGCCCCACACAATGCATGCCAAGCAGTTCCCCACCTGCCCAGAGCCAGTCGCTGTCTTACCTTTCTTTGTGAGGTAGTTCATGCTGTTGGCCACAGCGGTGGCCTTCTCCTTGTTGTCGAGGAAGAGAAACCGGGCGTAGTCGTCAATGAAGTGATTGTCTACAAGGGGACCGAGGAGGATGAGAGATTTTAATTCAGACAGCAATTTAGGCCTTTACTATAAGAGTTGGAATTTTTAATTTCATCACCATCATCAGCAACATAATAAAACAAAAGACGGCTGAAACGTGATCCAAGTATCAAACTCAACAGAACCAGAGTTGAAACAAAGCTCTTTAATACTAGTCTACACACACCATCAATAAATCTCACTCTCTCACAAACCAAAAATAACATACACAAGGTCATAATGCAAAGGAATCCTTGAGTTTCTCAAAATGGAAGTGTTTTAAATAGACTAAAATTATGAGAGAGTAATTTAGCGAGGTTAATATCTCCCCGGCTTAGATCAACCTGTCCCACTCACTGGTATTGGACAGGTCTAGGTACTGCCTGCTTGTGGACAGGATCCTGGAGTTGATCCGAGGAACCACGTTAGGCTGGTTCATGATGAAGTCCACCACGTCCTGGTCGCTGCCCAGTTCGCCCTGGGGTGTCAAGAAGAAAAAATGCCACGTAGTCAACCCTTCAGGCACCTTGTTTACGCTTGGAGTGGCATGACAACAACAAGCGCTGGGATCAGGCAGCTTGAATGCAGTCAAGCTAGATGCAGTGCAGAACAGTACAGTACAATACACACAAATGTTTACACGAACACAGACAAGCCAAGTGACCAACTAGGGTTCTAGGACGTTGAGACTGTTGACTGCTGTTGGGTACAAGGCTTATCTGGAGTAAAAGAAGATCAGGACACGCTTTTAAAAAGTGGTCACCACTCAATCCCATCCCACCTACTGTTAAGATGTGACATTGTCATTTTAAGGATGAAGTCATTCACAGGCGTTGTGCATTGTGTGTTGATTACTGAGGGTAGAAGGGCTCACCAGGTAGACAACCCGCTGGTAGAAGCTGGTTGTCTCCAGGATCTTGTGCATGGTGACGGTCTCCAGCTCATCGGGGTCCAGTTGGTCCTGCTGGTAGGGCATACCATTGTACAGGACCACCGGGAGGGGCCCCAGCCCTGTCTGTTCAAAGTAAGTCCTCCCCTCCTGAGAGGGCAACAGAGAGCATGATATTAATTACAATGCAACTTACTTGTATCCATCAGATATTAGTCATACATTTATAAGCCCTAACACCACAACAACCATTAATGCATGTCTTTGAACATACTTCGCAGGCCTGTGACTAGCGGAAGGGTGGTCCTCCTTACCTTCCGGTTTTGGTCATAGATGGAGTCTGACCCTAGAATGCTCCCGATTTCCACATACGGGTACCTCTTCTCCAGGACCGCCAACACATGCTCGACCTTCAGCTTCTCCCCATTCGGAACCTTGTTGAACATCTGCCAGGACGTAGAAAACAACCACCTCAACAGCCAGACCCTCACGAGAGCCCAACCGGTGGAGAGTGTACAATATGGTTCAACAGTTGAAACACATGAACTTGGCCACAAGAGCATAATTGCCTGGTCCATCTCCTTGCAGTGATTGGGCTAATCAGTTCCGCAGAATTTGTGAACCAACAAGTATCCCTGTCCAACAGCTGGCGACTTACGGACATGATGGCGTCAAAGGCATGCTGGTTGTCCACCTCATCGGCGATGTAGTTAAAGGCGCGCAACATGGCAACCCCAGCATCCTCATTCCCGTCAATTTCCTCGGCGTCAGATACAACGAACACCAAACCAATCCTAATGCGAACAGCCGGAAAAAGGAATGGTTCAGGACCCCAAAGCGCTTTCTGCTCAGATAGTAGCTGGACCATGTGAGACGAGGTCAATCAATCCTCATAATTACCTGAGTGGGATGTTGTTGCTGAAGAACATCTCAGCCACACTCATCAACTCGGCAGAGTTCTCGTGAGTGGGATCCACGATGACCACCTGAAATGCACACACAGGCAAAGTAAATACGGCAACGTGACAACAGGCAATAAATACGCTTGTTTTGTGTTGTTCTTTAACTGGAGTTCTTGCATATTTACTCAATGTACCAATAAATGACATATTTCTACTAAGCCCGATTGTAATCAAAATCCCAGACAGAGCGATACTCACAAAGTTGTGAAAGTTCTTGCGGATCTGGCGGATGACTCCAGGGAAGGTAGGCCGCAGGAGCTCTTGCACATTGGAGGGCCAGGAGCCGTACCGGCCATCTGTCTCTAGGTTATTGATCCACTGGAAGCAAAGAGAACAGAGGACAGCATAGGAGTGTCAGTCACCGGTGGGGATCTGTCTACACCCACTGCTCTCGCTGACCAACAGCCCATCCGTAAAACCGTATGTGCAAGCTGCTCAACATGAGCACAGATCCATCGGCCAGAGACAGTCAAAGAGAGGCTGAGGTCTGTCTCTACATAACCCATTTAGCCTAGCGCTAATGCCAACTGGGCCCTTTCAGTCACAGGCAAAAAAGGTTGAACCCACTCTCTCTCCCTTACTCGCATGCACGCCTTTCGGCGATGTGTCCAGAGCCGAATACCAGAAGTTTAGCTGCCATGTTCGACCACACCACAAGCAATACATTTTCTACGGCTGTGTCTCTAGTAGGGTTCTAGTCGACAGATCATACATCTGGACCCTATAGACACATAATGTCCCATTGTAAAAGACTGACAGAACCAAAGGGAGAACACACATTGATGGCCGGACTCCGGATGTCTACGGCATAGTCCGAGTCAGATGGCTGGACGTTGATCTTCAGGATTTGATGGATGAATGGCGTCTCGATGTGCAGGTTCCGGAGCCCCTCCATGACCCTTGCCTCGTTCCTCAACGTGTCGGACACGCTGGGGGGGTGGGGTGGTCATTATAGCTCACACACATACATCATTACTATTGTTCACGCAAACACCATCATTACTATTATTCACAAACTAGAACATAGAATCATTTTTTACCCACATACACTCCATAGTTCTCACCTGAAGATGTCCTGCAGGTCCAGGTCAATGTGTAGTCCATTGATGAAGAGGGCCGACTCCCCTGCCTGAAGACCCAGAGTTCCCTTAAAGAACTGAAGAAAACAAAAACAGTATTACTGCATTACCTAACAGTGTACTGTGTACCGTCCACACACACACATACACACACTTGTGACATCATTCATACTGGCTGACCATGGAGATCCCTAACATTCGCACAGCACAACCTTTCATTTTGCCATTAATAAAACTGGGGTGACTCATGGATGCAATCCATAACGGCCAGTTTAGGCAAATCTCACCCAAAAAGGCCTTACGAAAACCAAGTAAGGTTTACACAACCCACCTAAACACAATCTCATATGGCCAACACACATATTACAGGGAGATGAACCTGAATAAAACAGCTGAAACGGGGGATCGTGCAATCACTGTGAGGAATGAAAAACGGACACATTAAGCCTACTTATTAAGGCCAGACAAAACGACTGACCGCTAACCAACCACGACCGGAAAAAGAACAGGAAGCAGGACAAACCGCAAAAAACGCACAACGCACATTAGGTCTCAGCGACCACAAGTAATGTATGACACGGCCATTTCAAGTGAAAGGTGAAAACAAGCAAAGGGTTGTTTGATAAAAAAAATATCTTGCATAACTGCCATCCTGTTTCCTGGACAAAGGAACAATTTTTTTACACTATTAAGAACAAGCTTATTTCCAATTCCCAGAGGAGTTCAAGGACCTTCTTTGTCACGCATTTTAAAAGTCTTTGTAATACTGAGCAATGTCTTCCAGAAAAGTTGACTTCAAAGGCAAAGGCACAGAATGTGTCAGTAATACGGAACGTCCAGCACAAAGACATTGGCACTTACTTTCTGGTTTTCCTCAATTTCCTTCCGAATTTCAGAGTTCACCACAGTTCTTGTTATGAATCTAATGTGAAAGTAAATGTGAAGAGGAAAAAAGAAAAATACCGTAAAAACTACGAGGTTGTGACAAACGATAACTATCGTACACCCCTAATAATACCAGGATGACCATGTATGGGCTTTATTTTTCTGCTTGTTTTACCGTCTGACCTATTGCGTTGGTTCTCAACACTACACAGAGAGACCAGTGGTGATGGGGTGAGAGGAGCACAACAGTCAACAGTTTATTCTTAGAAGCCCTGAAAGTCATAGTATCCTGTTGGGTTAGGATTAAGCCCTAAAAGTCACAGTATCCTGTTGGGTTAGGGTTAAGCCCTAAAAGTCACA
>JAOYSI010040955.1:0-26975 GCA_025775065.1 Hiodon alosoides
AACATCACAGCTCCCATGCAGCAGTACACTGTAACATCACAGCTCCCATGCAGCAGTACACTGTAGCATCACAGCTCATAAGTTATTGTGTAACAGGGGCTGACAGGGGCCAATCCAATGCCTTAAGCCACATACTGGGCCCCTGCAGTTTACAAGGGATTACAGTAATACAATAACACATTAAAAAATGCTGATAACCAAACTACGAAAGGAAGGTGTTTGATACTGAACTAAATCTCCCTGGGTCTGTGCTGGATTCTTTTTTGCACTTCCTGTCAGGCATGACTGAATTGCACCAATCACCGGCGAGGGCCAGCCACTGGAGACTCAGAGAGCCTGTGCTTAATTTCTTTAAACTGTCATAATAAAAATACTGAGCCGTTATTTTTAATGCTGTTCTAACGAACCACACAACCATAATCAGTTGCTGACTTTAATGTATTGAGCAATACATCGCCTGTTTTACACAGCAGGTGAAGACAAGTACGACTGCTAAAAAATGCTATTTGTTTAAATTCATGCTTGTTTTATAAAAGAAGTGCACCCGCTGACTGTTCCACGTGTGCTGGGGTTTTACAGAAAGTAAGAATTAGACTCTAACTTGAAGCAAAACGCGTAGGAAGAAGAACCTACATATTTACAGAAAACGGCATCGCTACTACACATTACCGAAATTACAAAGAAGAACACACAGAGAATCCCAGCACTCCACGGGGCCAGCCTAATGATTCCTTGCCCACTGCTCTTTAATTAGAGATTGCTTACAACTGACTGCTATAATGGGGCCTGATGAGAGATGGGTAAAATGCCTGGGCCCCCCGTGTTAGAGCAGGCAGAGATTTGCTGGAGGCTGCCTGAGTTGGCTTTTGCACGGATAGGAACACCTTCGGGTTGGTTTGTGCAGACAGAGCATGCTTTAAACTGTGTCAGCGCAGCCATCGGACACACAGAGAAAGGCCTTACCCGGTTGTTAGTAAAGGTTTAATTTTAGCTGTGGCACGCATGGGACATGGGAGTTTGGTGGACAAGCTAGATTCCTGTGATGGCTGCTGTACTCACGACCAGAGGGAGCTCCTGCCCTGCGTGATGACTCCGGTAAACTTCGTCAGCCTCCTGGCGTCCACCTCGAACCACTGCAGCGGGTCATTTCTACCCGCGCACCAACCACCCTCGTAAAATTCATCCTCGTAGATCCCGGCCTGTCGGGACAGCGGATATCGAATTACGTTACAAAAAGTGTCGGGGTGAAAAATGCTGAATGCGAGATGGGTGAATGTTAAACAACCCTTTTTTTTATCGTGGATAAAATAAAGATCAGCGATAGCCAATTAGCTCCACATGTTCTCCTAACGAAAGGAGAGGCTTTTATTGATAAGGGTGCGAGAAGCTGATAATGACAAGCTGCTGTCCCATCCCCTTTTACGCCTCGCTCTGGCGGAACAGATAAAGCATGGTTTCCCCCACCACGGCTCCACCCGCGGCCCAAGCGCTGGAGATGATATATTCGCACTGCAGGTTAATTCTGCAGCAGCTTGGGGTAATTGAACATTCCCTGATTGATTGTAATGGTTCGAACGGTTCAAATCAAAGGTACCATTTTATATTCTAAAATCCTATAATCTGCATTTTTTTCCCCAGAAACAATAATAGCTTGAATGAATTAATTGCCATGGAAACCGTCAGTGGGTCACTGGGGGCTGTATTGCCATTGGAAATTCGAAACTCTCCCCTGTATGACATTATGTGGATTTCTTGTCTTGGGAACGGAATGCCTTGGGGTAACATTTGTGTATTAATTTTTCCCAGATGGAAGAGCTGAGAGTGGATTGGATGGAGCTGACAGAAACTCTGTCCACCTGACATCTGACATCAGACCAGAATCAGCTGGCCACAATACAGCAGTAATACAGCAGTAATACAGCAGTAATACAGCAGTAATACAGCAGAAATATAGCAGAAATACAGCAGAAATACAGCAGAAATACAGCAGTAATACAGCAGTAATACAGCAGAAATACAGCAGTAATACAGCAGTAATACAGCAGTAATACAGCAGTAATACAGCAGAAATACAGCAGTAATACAGCAGTAATACAGCAGAAATACAGCAGTAATACAGCAGTAATTCAGCAGAAATACAGCAGTAATACAGCAGTAATACGGCAGAAATACGGCAGTAATACGGCAGTAATACGGTAGTAATACGGCAGAAATACAGCAGAAATACAGCAGTAATACAGCAGAAATACAGCAGTAATACAGCACTGAAAGAAAACAAAGAATGACCAATTCTAAGGTTTTCCATACATCATGTTTAAAATATGTGAATACATTTGTCTGTCGCTATTGATCGGCAAACGGATTTAAAGTTTTGATCGTCAATGTAGTCATTCAGTCTTAACTTTTTATTTACATGTAAAAACACTGTGTTCATAATTAAACAGCTGAGAAGACAAATAAAGTTTGGACGATGTAAGTCCAATAGGCTGTTCTCAAGAGCTTACAGGCCAAACCCCTTTCTCTGTGGGGACCAATGAAAATCTACTGCGACCACATGTGTGTCACCGTTAACAATACTGTAAGCGACGTGAAGCCAGGAAAATGGTCTCTTCTAGACATTGGCTCCTGTCAATGGGTAACATCTGTTTTTCGGTGTGACCTCAGAGAATCCCTGTTTTCGAGTCTTTGGCTAACGCACGGCATGCCCCTAATGCAACACAGGCGTCACGTTTCGGAGCGCTGATGTAAACATGAAGCACAAAAGGCTTGTTTGTTAGGTTGTCTGTGGATACTGTGCAGGGCAGTATGTGCAAGCGATTAGTTTAATCTCTTCCAGGAGGTGCAATCTCTGCGGATGAGACAAGCTGCAGAAGGCATTCTTTCCCAAATCCTGATGCTGGCCCTCACTCTCCAAGGAAGAAAGGCATCGTCTTTTCTGCGATATCTGGGCATTTCCAAATTGCTTTCTGACAGAAGTTTGTTGTTGTTGCTGTTGTTGTTGCTCTGAGCCTTTTGTTAGGTCTCCCCTGATTGTCAGCCTTTCATATAAACCATCGCTGGGCGACTGAGCAACTAACCTCCAAACCCGCCCCAACCCCGTGGAGGTTCCATGAGGATGTCAAGGGACTACAAACTACTTCACTTCTTCTAGACCAAGTCTCTAAAATCTCCTTCACTTAGTCTAGACAGAGTGTCTAAAATCTCCTTCACTTAGTCTAGACAGAGTGTCTAAAATGTATTTCACTTAATCAAGACCAAGTGTCTAAAACATATTTCATTTAGTCTAGACCAAGTGTCTAAAATCTCCTTCACTTAGTCTAGGCCAAGTGCCTGAAATGTATACCCTTAGTCTAGACCAAATTTCTAAAATATATTTCATTTAGTAACACTATTTCATCAACTAGATATTGTGTGGCCTGAATAGTTTGATCCAATGCGCAATATTTTTCCTTTCTTAAAATGAAGATATAAGTTAAATCCTTTTCCGTACTTAAAGCAAGCAACCTGAGACTTTTCAGCTCTATTACGGTGCCAAATGAAAGCTTTAGAAGCAATAACGCTGTTTAACAAAATAATAAAAATGAAATGACTCCATTACACAACAGAACTGAGGGGGGCCAGGCACGCTCTGCGACTCCAGTGTGGTTGCAGTGTGTGGGGGGTGGGGTTTCACGGAGCCAAATGTACAGGCCTTTGTGTTAAATCATTGCTGATTTTAAAACTTCGTTTTTTGATCCATCTGGGCAACTAATAAAATAAATCAGAGAAAAGTTTTGTGAGCTGACGATGATCATTTCAGTCGACTCTGTTGTTCTGTGTTTAAATATGCATCTTATGCTCTTTTTTGTCTTGGTTTCGTTTCTTAAATTTTTTTATTTTAGTGCGAATACTTCGCAGAAGATTCCGTTCTGGACCAGCCAGAAAAAACAACAAAAACAAACAAAAGAAAACTCTTAATCTAATTTAATAATTAAAAAAAAATATCAAAACTCTTTTCTCTAATGTATCCGCAAATGAAATGACTTTATTACAGCGTTTCATGCCTACCCCGGGCTCCAGAGTGAGTTGTTTACCTGCTGAGGATTCATTCAGCCAGAGACATTCCAATTAGATGTGTTTTCGTTGCAGAGTCATTTTCGTCTGGCTGGGATTGCCAGGTCAGGTTTTCGTTGCATAAGGGCAATTTAGCTTTGTACCAGAAACACAATCCTGAACGTGTTATGTCTATTAATGTCGAGCCATACATCTTGTCAATACCTATGCAACGTCTTACAAATGTCTTCCGCTAAAGCATCTGCTGTATCACATTTTACGTGGTGATAGAACATACATTAATTTACAAACCCCAATATATAATTTTAAAATATGTGAGAATGTTTTCGTGAGACCAAAAGAGTCCTGTTATTCCACAACCTTAACAAAGACAATATGAAGAACTCCGTCTCTATGGCAACGCAACCTAGAATGCCGTCAGCCTCTGAATGTGAAATCTCTGTTTTTTTAACCCCCCACATAGTTTTTAAAAAGAAGGAGGCATGCTAATCAGGGATTTAATTGGTCAAAAATTAAGCCGATATGACATAATCTCACAGCTAATATGTGTGTTCAAACATGCATGGAATCGTGGAGTGGACTGAGACACTGGGTAAGGTTGCTCCAGAACATACCTGGATGTTTAGACGTCCTCTATGTGGCCCCAGACTATAGCGTCTCATCGTGGAGGCGTGAAGTTGAAAGTCGTCTATTTTCAGGGTCTCCAATCCCATGGGAGGGCATTCTAATGGAACAAAAGAAAAGGTCATCCTCTCACAAGGATGTTTGCTCATGTTGTTCAATATTGTCGGTTCTTTCCAATGTGCCTTGAATTTTACTCTGTAAAATGTATGAATTCTCTGTCTTTCTCTCTCTCCGGAGTTGTCATTGACGATTTCAGCACTGTTGGACTTGAAGACCCCCGGAGTTCAATTTAAAAAAGGAGAACTAAAGAATTTTTTATTGTTTTATTGAATTTTTATTTATTTATTTTTATTTATTGAATTTTTAAATTGTGACCCATAATAGTCCCATGGGCATTCTCTTTGTCGCCTCGCTCATTGACAGATGTCACTCGTCATGTTCGAGCCGGCACCCCAAGGTGGCACATCGCACATTTTAGAAGGCGAAGTGGCTGGGGTTGAGGCGAGGGTAGGGGAGGGGGCAGTGTGTCTGGAGGCGGTGTGACAGAAAAATAAAGGCTGGTAGCTACATCAAAGGCATCCCTCATAGCATTGTTTGTTCACTACACATGTGAGGCGTGTATTTGGAGTAAACAAGCGATCACGCTTAATGCAAATGCCTCTTGGCTCTTTTTCACTAAATACGAACCAAAACAGTGAGGATCACTACAAACACAGCTGCCCCATTTGAATCGAACACGCTTGATTCTGCCCTGTAAACAGGGAGATTTAGCCACTCTGACGTGTCTTGCTGCCACGATTGGCACACTGCACGGTCTGGAAGTACCTGATAGGATTGTAATAAGCATGCTTTAAAAGGCTCAAGGAGGCTTACACTCAAGCAAGGTCATTGTACCAGTGTGTAATGGTGCAAGGTTTAGACTCCTCATACACAGCACAGAAATCCGCCTTTTCAACGCATTCATATTTCGTTTTTCACGTAAGGTGCACTCTACGAAACATTAAATACATAGGAGGAGTAAAAGGGATTTGTTTTAGATTACATGACAGACGTAGGCCTGTCTGAATACAGGTTACATTTACATTAGGTTGCCATAGCAATTATATTATTACCATGAGTTTTGAACCATGTCAATTGAATTTATTCCTACCAATCATTTATTCCTCAATTATAAACAGTGAATACATTTTTCTTGCCTGGGTTTCAGAGAGAGTGGACTAAGAGACTCTTATTTTGAAATGTGTTTACATCAACTGCTGTGCAGCAGCTTCGGCATGTACAAGCATTGCTTTAACAAGAATAGAATAGAGTAGGTGCTGGGCTCCTCAGACCAGAGAAGACGGGCTAAGATCTGAGAAAATTGGCTAAGACCTGAGAAGATCGGCTAAGACCAGAGAAGATTGGCTAAGACCTGAAAAGATCGGCTAAGACCAGAGAAGATTGGCTGAGACCTCAGAAGATCGGCTAAGACCAGAGAAGATCGGCTAAGACCTGAGAAGATCGGCTAAGACCAGAGAAGACTGGCTAAATCCTCAGAAGATAGGCTAAGATCTGAGCAGATTGGCTAAGACCTCAGAAGACTGGCTAAATCCTCAGAAGATAGGCTAAGATCTGAGCAGATTGATGAAGACCTCAGAAGATTGGCTAAATCCTCAGAAGATAGGCTAAGATCTGAGAAGATTGGCTTAGACCTCAGAAGATTGGCAAAGACATCAGAAGATTGCATAAGACCTGAGAAGATCTGCTAAATCCTCAGAAGATAGGCCAAGATCTGAGCAGACTGGCTTAGATATCAGAAGATGCCAGGTTGGTAGTGGACATTTGGCATTTTGCTGTACATTGCGTTATATGTGCTTAATGATATCTGGGTTTCGGTTTTAGAAGTGCCAAATCTATTATCTATTTTTTTTTCGTAGTTACGGATTAACCTTTAATAAAGTAAATAAAGAAAATAATTGCTGTAAATAAACTGATGTCAGACAAATATCAGTCCTTCTGATTGCTCACAAAAAGCCAGATGGCCCAGGCAATGATCCCATTGAGAATCCATGAAAAGTACTATATTTGAAAGAGCTGTACATGGGAAAAACGACATAATAGAGAATGTAGGCCACTTTGTTTCTCCGAAGCATTCCTTCATATTGAAATATGTGTAACTCTTCAACAGGCTGCGTCATGCGCGACACACACACACGAGGGAGCGGCACCACTGTATTCTGAAGCGAAAGAGAAACACGCGACGCAGAAGTAACGCAGGCCCGCCCTCCTGCACCGAGAAGCCCTGACCTGGAACCGCGTGGGCGTCGCCCTCCCACAGGCCCAGAGGCAGCCTCGGGGAGGTGCTCTTCAGTGGGCCCGGCCAGAGAGCTTCCCCCGGGGGGGCCCGGCAGCCATCACATCGCATCACGGATGAGCCTGCTTGTGCCGCTTTGCCGGGGTATGCACCCAGCAGGGGCATGAGCGTTCCAACGCCCGTTTCTACCGGCTGGAATTTCTGCCGCGAGGTGACCTTTGAGTTGATTCCCAATGCCGCACTGCAATCAACCAACAAAAAACCAGCTAAGCTTTTGTTTCTGCATTGTAGCATTCATGACCCGGACAAACCCCCTGAAATCTGACTGATCATTGTGAAGGTGACCCTTGACCCCTCTAAGGGTCCTTCGTATGACTGGGCCGCTTTTGTTTATGTTTTGCTGTGAGAGTCAAAGTGCCAGGAAGCTAAGCTAGTTCTGCCAAATCCCTGACGGCTCCACATCTTTTCAGTCTGATCACAGAGCTCGGGAACATGGCGGCACTGAGACTTCTGAGCAGCTGTTCGCGCACGCCTCGGGTACTGCGCGTGTTTCCCACCCCTGCTCCGTCACATGACTGAGGCCAGTCTCCCTCGCTCAGTGGGAGCTTCGCTTCAGGGCTGGGCAGAACGGCGACTTCAGACCCATACCTTGGGGCACGGCCTTTTAAAATCACTGGAATGGCCTCAGACACGACTCCTGATTGGCCGGCCTTTTGGCGGGTTCGACTGAAGGCCGGAATCTGAATGCGACACTCCATAACAAATCATGAATACATGAAAGAGCAAGGAAGAAAATTCTCCATTGACACGTGAACAGAAAGGAAAAGACAGAAACTGACGAAACTGAGGACTTTTAATGGGTTTTGACATCCATGCATGAGCTAATGTATTCATTGTGTCCACTGGGAGTCCACCCCAGAGTGGAGGAAAATAGCTCCGCAAAAGGAAAAAATAGAAAAGGCTTTGAGTCGTATGTGAGTCATATGTCCTGCGGGAGAGACAGCAGACTGTGCAATGCCTCTGTGCCCATTAACGGCTGTGCTGCGACGCTCTGGGGCACAGAAAAACCCTCTGCCATCCCTTAACCGCTAAGCACGCCACCTCTTCTGAATCCTCCCAAGCCGTTGGCCATTCCACTCGATACCTGTAGTGTTTTGGCTCGGAAATAGCAGGCGAATCCACGCGTGTCTTTCCTTTCCCGGAGCTCGGCGAGTGAACCCGTACGTCGCCCTAATCAACTTACATTAAGCCGAAACAGCAAGGATCCTGCGACTGGAACAGACCAAACGTGGGGATGCGGGGAGACAGCTCGGTAGCGTTGCGGATCTCGTGCACAGTTCATTATCCATTACATTCAATTTGCCCACGCAGGAGGAAAAATTTTGCAAGGCTGATAATAAATTACAAAAAAAAAAAACAGAGCATGTGCTATTTATTGTATGAATTTGGGTTTCTTAACCTATGCGTATGAAAGGCATTATAAAAATCAACAGACAAGGAGCTGGATTCTTCAAGGGGCTCCCTGCGTCAGTGTTTGTTTGCCTTTGAACAGAACAATTCTTCTGTTCAAAAAATGAAATCAATGCTTTTCACAGCCAATGGCAACCACTCATGCTTAATTACATGATTACTTTAACGTATGCTATCACGTTTGATTCGGCAGGTCTTCACATTTTCCATTTGGGATGTTCACGAACATAAAATTTCGCTCTGCATTATTTTGAAAATAAGGCACGATAATTAAACTGACTGTCAGACGTCAAAGGGCCTCATCGTTTCAGATTTGCACAAACCTCCTTCAAAAGCCCTTTCAAGAGCGGCAGGCATCAAGACTGCCTAAATCCGCTCCTGCCTTTCCAACCCCGACCTTGTCGAACTGAGCAGAAAACTACACTGACCACATGACTTCATTAATTAGTTCGAATCTGCCCTGAATCACTCTTCCTGAAATGAAGGCTTCTGAATTCCAGTGCAGACGGCTGCATTCCAAAATAAGCTTGCTTAAAGGAGCCTGTTCATTTCTACTGACGAATGCAGAGGAATGTAGAGGACATTTCAGTAAAGAGCCGATATTAACGTAATGTAATGTGTAATATAGGAAAATACAGCACACCGTGCGTGTGTGTATACATAGTTCTCCTGCTCTCTGAGTGGCTGGACGGGTTTAAATTTGACGACTTTCGATGACATCACACCAGCTCCACGTAAACCCCAACCGCCTGGGACTCGTAACGCTTTGTAACACGACTCGCAAGGTTTTGTTACGTAACTCCAACCAACTGGGACTCGTAACGTTTTGTTACGCGACTCGTGACGTTTTGTAACACGACTCGTAACGTTTTGTAACACGACTCGTAACGTTTTGTAACACGACTCGTAACGTTTTGTAACACGACTCGTGGCGTTTTGTTACGTAACTCCTGTGCAATGTGGCGCTCCTCGACCCGACAGGCAGGGCAGAGTCTGACTTCCGTCCAGCGAACATGCCAACTTGCCAATATCTTATCCCCCCAATAATGTGCTCCACACCATGTGACCCTCTGTCGCTAGTGCACTTCACAACTCCCATTATCTCATACAACTCCCAATACTCTCTCTCCCTTTCTCCTTTCATGGTATCAACAGCGGCTGTAGCCATGATTTTAAGTGATGATTTAAGTCCCACCCCCCTGGCTGCGGCTCTGGGTTCAACACATCAGTGTTTTTTCCTCAGCTTTCATCACACTTAAATCCCACAACAATAGCTAGCCATCGTAGCTAACTTTAGCATCGTTCATAGCTAACAAAATCTGAATCTGCTTCATCTGCCACAGCTATACTCGGGAGCAGACGGTAAGTGGGGAGGCTATTTCGCTAGCGCTTGGAACCACACGAGGCATACAGCTTCAACTGGATAAAGGACAACTGGCTGCAATATTGAGAGCATCCTGAATTCTGTTTAACAACAGGTCGGTTAACGTTTTTCATCCTCAAACGGGAAGGGAATACCTCTCTCACTTCACTTAATTTGAAATGTATGCGTCTTCGCTCAGGAATTTCCTCAGAGTAAAAAAAAAAAACAAAAAAAAACATGGTTTCAGATTCTGCTTCTTTCAAGGAGTTAAGTCTTTTCTTTATGGCTTTGTCTCCCTAAAGAGTCCACATGTGGAGATTCACCCATGTGCTGCCGGAGCAGACTGAATCTGTGCGACCCCCCGCTGTGGATTCCAGCCTTCTCCCCCCAGATTTGCCCGGTCAGGGGTTGGTCTCCACTTACCCTCTTTGATGGGCTTGTAAAGGCTCTCTCCTTCGCTGATGCTGTTGGCGCTTTTCAGGTTCCCCTTCCTGCTCTTCTCAGCTTTGTTGTTCCCGTTCTTGGCTGGAAAACAGAGTCGCGATATTGTGAGCGGAAAAAGAAAAGAGCTGACGTGACAGATGCGGCCGAATTGGATTTCCTGGTTCCGGGTCGGTTGCAAAACACGTCAAAAAACTTGCGTGTGAACAGAAGTGTGAGAGAAAAAGGCAGTAGTGCAATAGTAAAATCATATCATCGAGTATATCAACACCTAGCAAAAGTGCAGTCCACAAGAACATATTAAACCATGCTCAAACACTTTTCAGAAAATCTGCAGCCAAATTAGGCTTGGTTCAGAACCGTGGTAGACTGTTAAACAGACTGTTAAACCCCCGCTCAGGAAGAACTTTCCAAACCGTGTTTCTGAGCCAACCACGCAACTTTCCAGCTCTTTTGCACGCCAAACATTTGTTTTAACACAGTTGTCAGACCTAGCTGAGCAGCGCCCGCGGGGCTAATTCTGGCTGAAGGAGAATCTCTCGCCGCCGGCTTTACGGTCCAGTAAAAGTTCCACCTGCAGCAGGTGAGCGGTGCCGGGGCACGGGTGGAGATGCCTAAATGGGTCTGTCACTGTGGAAACAGCTGCTCCCCATTACGCGTCCCGGGCCATTCCTCTCCGTTCATGACTTCCCCGCTCACGGCAGCTTCCGAAGTGTCCAAACGAAACACTGCCGCCTGCCACACCGGCTCGGGAGACGGCACATTTTTCTTTTAGAGTTAAAAGAAATTTTTCTTTGAGTTAAAGCGCAAAACGGGTGTACGGGTTGAGTTTCCTCCTGGAACGGCTTGCCCCTCCGCGACCCTCACAACCCTCGCACGTGCGCGGGGGGGCACGGGGGGAGCCTTTTATGCGTTCCACATTGGTGGTAGCGGAACCGGGGGGGCCTACTGTCGAGAGGCCTCTGGGATCCCACCTCTGATCTGTGGGGTGGAGTGCAAGTGAGCGTGGCAGGAGGAGACCACCACGCATGGGGGTTTTAGCTCCGCTGAGTCCAAACATCTTCTACCTTCAGAGGGCTGATTTCAAAGCTTGCGTGACCGTCTGGCTGATCAATGCCAGAAAAGCATTCAGTCTCAAATTAAAATCTGATCTTACTTGGAGGTTTCCACCACCGCTCGCTGGTGTGTCTAAAGAAAAACACGCAAAGCAATAAAGTTCTCATTCTAACGGTTACCGCATGACTGTCTCTCCCTTTCGTCCGTCCTACTGTTCCTAATCAATCGTTTGACTGACGACCTTATCAACTGCAACTTCTTATGCGGTTTACACAGCTGGATAGCTAACTGAAGCTATTCAGATGAAGTACCTCGCTTACAGGGCAGTAACTTCTGCCCTATAGTTTATTTATAGTCTATTAAAGAAGCCGGGAGGGATGTTGCATGCAGGTTGTTTTTCCATGCCTCATATTTGACTGGGCTGTTTGAAAAAATTGAGTCATCAACCTTATTTAATCCTTAGTTTGCACAACTAGGAGACAGAAATTACCCAGCTCCCCCTTGGCCCAGTAATGTAACTAATTCGCTGTTAAGGGGCATGCTTTGTATTTTTGCATCGAGGCAAGTTTCTCACGGAAATTCTTCTGCTTTAGGGCAGCAGATTACTGTCAAGCAACCTACAGTCGGCCGACTGATATCTTTGTCGAACTCCGTGGGAAGATAACTGATTCCAAATGTTATGCAGCGGTGATGCTCTTCCCCGTCCGCCTCTCTGTCCCAATATTCCAACAAAGGGCTTTATCTTTGAAGGCAACCGTGCGATAAGCTGGGTTTTAAAGACTGCGTTTTAAGGATTCCCTGACAGTCCGGAGGACTTAGCCCGGACCGCTAACTCTTCACAGCCCGTTTTCTCTGGGGAGGCTCAGCCTAACGTGGGAGTCACTGCGACCTCTGTGGGCAACAGACAGGCCTTCCTAGTGCTGCCCACTGGTGGTAAGAATCATGTGGAAAGTTGAAAATGTACTTTTAGAAGTGCTTTTTTCAGTTACCAAGGTAACATATATTCAGGACACGGAGTTTGAAATTTTGGTCGACCACAGTGTTACGGTCTGCACACTGTGTTCGTTGCATCTCATTCCATTACAATTTAACATGTGTTATTAATATAGCTCTGTAACAAAATTTGGAGTTCTCTAAAAACGTTTAACTAATAACTAACGCATCTCATTTCAGAGCACTTTCAGTCTGCTACTCGCTTTTATTTCTCGGGTCACTGGCGGAGTTACCACATGCCTAGCAGGACTCTAACAGAAAACAGTGAGAAAATGTCTGAGGTCCAGATGAAACAGAACCGAACCGAAGGGGGGGGTGCCCACCTGGTTTTGTGGCCACTTTGTCCGGTTGCCTCCCTTTCTCCCTGGTGCCCTTGGGTTCTTTTTTGGCAGGTCCGGTGCTAGGGCGGTGGTTGACCCGCTGCTCTGGCGCCTCGACGGAGGCGGCGGGCTCCTCCGGCCCCGGGAAGCCGTAGTAGTGTTCCCGGGTCAGCAGCTCCTGCATGTAGTAATCCTCGTCCTCCGCTGCGTGCCCGCGGGCCACCTCCAGCAGCCCTCCCTGGAGCCCGAGAAGGGCCAGAGCCAGGAGCACGCGGCTCCGTCCTCCCGCCGTCAGTGGGGGTCCCATTTCCCAGGGAGCCGCCGCAAGGCTGCGTCCCCTCCGCTGCGTCCCCTCCGGGTGCACACTCCCACTCCGGCTCCTCCGCGCCACTTCACAAACTTCTCAGAAAGCGCCGGGTTGCTGACAAAAGAAGCAGGGCCAGGGGGTCCATCTGAATTCTTGTCTGGGGGAAAAAATCAAACGGAGAGAGTGAGAGAGAGAGAGAGAGAGAGAGAGAGAGGGAGAGAGAGAGAGAGAGAGAGAGAGAGAGAGAGAGAGAGAGAGAGAGAGAGAGAGAGAGAGAGAGAGAGAGAGAGTGTGAGAGAGAGAGAGAGAGAGAGAGAGAGAGAGAGAGAGAGAGAGAGAGAGAGAGAAACAGACAGAGGAAGGCAGAGACAGAGTGAGAGAGAGGCAGAAGGATTTTCTGCTTTGGATGTTGGCAGGTGGTGCAAATTCTCTAGGAAATCACAGACGATTTTCGCTTGGACTTCTGCTGGCAACGCGCATACACTGGACACAGCCGTCACAAACAAAAGGTAAGTAGAACAAAATCTTTTCATTCAGAGCGTAAACATGACTACTCCACTGACTTACAGAGACAGTTTGACTCGGTTTACTTTCATCTACACCTCCTCCCACCAGTGTTTCCCTGCTGTAATTTGAGAGAAAACTTTATTTGCATTGCAAATTAAACAAGGGCCTTTTTTTTTAAAGAAAAGCTCAAAGGCCAATTATCATCCAGCATTGCATCTTAGGGAGTGTTTTTCTGCGAGATGATAGTACCGTCACTGGTCCCCGTCGCTTTGTACCGAATCGAATGCCCTCTGAAGGTTTTTCACATCTTGTTACTGTCGTTCTTTGTGAGGAAACTGAGCGAGAAGGATGCACGGATTCAGAGGAGGACAAGCGTTTAGTCACCACAGCTCCAGAGGACTCTGATCTGTCTCCAGTTCCAAAAGAAAAGAAAGAGTTTGGATATCGCTCCGCCCTGCACGTCGGCAGGACGCTGACTGGTTGCAGAACTTTCTCCGGCGTCGCACCCGGACGTGTCTGGACTGAGCCGTGGAGTCAGCGCTGATGACGTCCCAGGTGGTGGTGGCGTCCTGCCCTTCATTCAGCTTCAGGTTGTTCTGCCAACACACCTGTCTCCAAACGCCACCAAACCGGTGGTTACTGGCACGCCCTCACCGGCATCCCATAATTCTGTTCAGGTATAAAGAATATCGCCCATGCACGGCAGAAGAATGACATTTTATTGGTAAAAATAAACTTACCGCTGTGTGCAAACACTAGCGCGCTCACACCCATGTCAGACAAATTATGACACTTCTGTACCACGCAGTTAGGGATAAACCGAATCAGAGAACCCCTGCTGTCTGTAAATTATCAAATGCCAATTTAGCGTTAAATGACACTGTGATTGCAAAAACCACTGGACTCAGATGAAAGTGCGGGAGATTCCATCACAGTTGGGCTTCCTGTGCTAACAGGAATAGCCAGGGTCTTCTCCAATCGGGCCTTTCCTGAATTCAAATGAAACGTTCCGCCGCATTATCCTGTCACATGCTTTTGTGAAGTTCTCCACAGCGCCCTTGTTGTCCACAGACTGTGACGGTGAGGCAAAGAAACCCCGGAGGGTTTTTCCAAGCACGCAACCGATGACTTCTGCTGTGTTTAGTACGCAACTGGCACCCTTATTTTAAAGAGTGGCACAAAAGTTCAGCAACTTGTGCAATTGTTTTTTTGTCTAAGCCTGCCACAGCCACGCACAGATATATAAGCATATACTGGGAGGAGAAAGTTTACCACACAGACAACAATGTTATTGCAGTTAGCAGTAGTCAACGGTTCCTAACAACGACGACCGCTTTGTATTCAAAAGCTCTCCGGTGGTTTGACAAAAACAATTTGACAAAAAAATGTTCAACTCTTTAGCTGCAGGTGAAAGATGGCTTTGTCATCAGCCACAGCTGTCAGTCATAACTTGAACCCGTTGACGCGGTTCATTAACGGTGGCAAAAGCCCTGAGCAGGTGGATATCCACCGTGAAGCCCTGACAGGACAGCAGATGTTCCCACAGCTGTCCAAGATTCCATCCTGGTGGGAATGGCGGTTTTTGTGGAACAGGAAGTGACCAGGAAGGCTGCGTAACATCTGACTTTGAGAAAACCAATCCAGATTGGATCAAGGTTTGAGTTGGAAATGTCAAGGGTTAACAGCTAGAGTAGGAATGTAGAATTACACGGTTAATCGGTAAAAAAAAAAAAAAAATAATAATTCATTCATAATAGCATGTGTATGTCATTCCTTTTTTAGCCTGGAAAAGTAAATGCATCCTGAGCGATTATTTCTACAGAAAGAGAAGACCTCGTCAGATTCAGCTTAGGGGGGTGTGGGGGTGGGGTGTAAATCTCAGATGCCTAGGGGGACTTCATTTGTATAACATTATGAGGGGTTAAAAAAGTTATTGAAGGAGGAAAAATTTAAATCATGCTGGGTTTGAACGGAAAAGTTTCAAATGAAAAGTAAAATTCAACAATAATTGGTTAGTAATCACTGGCTTATGCCGGAAAAATATAAGCTCCCGTCCGAAGGGGAAAAAAGGGAAGTTCAATTGGAATATTCCTATAAACAGACTGAACCTTAACTAAAAAAAATACTTCCTTTGTTTTCAAGTGATCCATGAATAGGGGTGAAAGGCCGCTAAGACCCAAGTCCGATTCCTTCCTGGTCAAAATGCTGACGAATCATAAAATAACGGTCGGATTGGTCAGAATATCAGCAGGAGGGGAAGTTCTGACTGCCGGAAAAAACAATTAATACCTGACATTTACTTCAGACGGAAAAGGGAGAGGGAGAGCCAGGGGAAGGGGTGGGGGGGATCCACGCTCTCACAACACAGTTCTCGCCAAGAAATCCCTGACTTCGCCGATGGGACCGCATGCTCGGAACACAATTCAGAGTTCATTAAAACTTTGTGCGGCATGGATAGAACTCGCGAAAAGGTCAGACTGGCTATCCACCCACACTCCCGGCAGTGTGAAAGCTCTGCT
This sequence comes from Hiodon alosoides, assembly GCA_025775065.1. NCBI lineage: Eukaryota > Metazoa > Chordata > Actinopteri > Hiodontiformes > Hiodontidae > Hiodon > Hiodon alosoides. Next base: position 15,947 of record JAOYSI010040955.1, read on the forward strand.
CAGAAGCAGCAGACGCTAAACCGGCCATTGGAGGAATCGGGAGACGGCGTGGGCAGACGAAGAGGTGGGTGGGCACCTGCCAGGGCTGGGAGTGTGGGTGGAGTGAGGGGGCTGTCAGGAGAGAACGCACATCAAACAGGGATTCCTCGTGCGGCGATTGTGACACGAAATAGCCACGGAACGGGAGTGTGTGTGTGTGTGTGTGTGTGTGTGTGTGTGGGGGGGGGGTTGTTAGAGAGAATGAGGTATAGCCCGGTGGATCTCAAACCCTGCAATGCCCACCCCCAACCCTATTGACTTTAAACTCCACCCATGGTACCACACACAATGATTAAGGTGTTTAATGACGGTGTTTGTTTTTGGGTTAAGGTGAGCTCCTGTATCCCGAAAGCATCCTAATGGTGGTGATGCAGGAAACCAGGAGAGGCACATCTGGATATTATTATCACACATTTACAGCTCTTCCCCACGGCGTAACTGTAAACGGCTGTTCGGGCAGTGCCTCCATTTTCTGCCTCAACGCCTGTCTTAAAAAGGTTCTGTGTCACGCTCCCATCAACTGTCATTTCTGTTACTGAACGCAACAAACAAAGTGCATTTGTTAAATCGCTCGGTTTCATCAGCTGACGTTTCTCCGTCTGTCTGAAAGGGTAACGGCTTGTCAAAAGCCCCATTCTTTCTGCACTCACTAAAATATTCAGAGAAGCCACGGTGACGGCCCAGCCCTCTTGACAGGTGGCATTTACCAAAGCCAAATAAATCCCCCCCTGCCCCCACGCATTTCCCACATCGCTACATTATTCAGGTGTCACGGATTGGAGCGACGGGTTAACAAAACGGACTTCTCAGAATGCCGTTGCCACGTGCAGCTGCTGAAGTTCACTTCAGGGGAGTCAGCTTGGTTCAAACGCTGGCTTGCATAATTAACAGATGCTATTCACTTTTACTTTCACCTAAAAAAATATCCAAATCGAAAGAGAGAAAAATGTGAAGGTGGGGAATTAAGGGTGTGATTGCAACAGGGTGTGATTTTTATAAGTGTCTGCGTTTCTGTAAGTAGAATTCATCCGCATGAGCATAAAGGGAAGAAAAAAACCTCTGTTTTGTGTTTTTAGGAAAAGCTTTGCTGTAGCCCTGATTAACACACGCACTTTTGTCATTGACCTATGCTGGCTGTTGTTATTATGTCAATAACCTTGCGCAACTGTGTCTTTATGACGTTATTTCTTCGAAAGGCCAAAGTTTACCGTGATCCACAATGCACGTATGCCTCAAGTACTAAGCACTCTGGGTAGTACAGTATGAAGTGCTTTTAAGTAACAATTTTGCAAATTGTAGAGACTGAATCACAAATTGTACGAGCAAATGCTAATGGTCCTACGCAGGTACAATACACAATTGAAACTGAACTACGTGGGCATTAACAATTAAAAATGCTAAATTAAAGTCTTTTCTTCTTTGGACGTGAAAGGTTTGCCAGTGGAAAGTGTTAAGGAAGTCTTCTCTTAATAGCAGCAAGAAAAAGCTCTGTTCTGTTCAGCTCTTCTCTTAAACTGTAGGCCCGTCTTACTGAAGGCTTTTAGCCAGGTAAAAGGACATTGACCTTTTCTGGTTTCAAACATCGGGTTGTTCCTGAAAACCCTCCCTGACGACGAGGTGGCGCCGGAGATTCGCAGCTACCTCTGTGACAGTTTTCTCACTGTAGGAATCTGTAGGAATTCTTCACAACTTCCACCAGGTCAGGGGATCCCTCTTCACACACTGGTTTAAGGGCAAAACGTGTAGCTATCCATCTCTGCTTTCGGCACTCGCCGTTGTGAGGGGTGTTTTTCCCAATGAACACACCCTCTCCCCTGGAGCATTACCTGCACTCACTTCGGTGCTCAGTGCAAGCCTCTCCGCTCGTGGTGATGTTGACTCCATCTCCATTTCACACTTCTTTTGAAGGGGTCATTGTGCGCTTTAATGTGCTTAATCTCGAATCTGGGGTCAGGAAATCTGGCAGTGTTGAGCAGTGCCTCTGTGTCTATGTCTGGGTCAGCATACTTTTCATTCAGGTAGCTCGAGATGTTTCTCCTGATGGATTTGGTTAGGGATGTTTCCCACGTCTCCACAGCCAAGACACTCGAGTTGAGGATACACAGAACTGGCTTCACAAATGAAACACTCGCGTAATCTGGAGAGAGCATCTGTGAATTCCATCATTGGACTGAGAGCTTCGTTTGATGACCCCCGGGACATCATCGTCTTGCCAGGAGAGGGACAGGTTCCTGGTCTTCTTGTCTGCTGAGAGGATTTTTATGATGGCTCCCTGTAAATCCAGGACCTTCGCGATCATTAGCAGCTTGGAATCACATTGTGCTACACCAATGGTTTTCAGCATTGTGCTGCGGCTGTTTGATCTCCTTCTGTGTCCTCACCCAGGAGTCTTCACCCAGGAGTCCTCACCCAGGAGTCTTCACCAAGGAGTCCTCACCCAGGAGTCTTCACCAAGGAGTCCTCACCCAGGAGTCCTCACCCAGGAGTCCTCACCTCTAGGAGTCTTCACCAAGGAGTCCTCACCCAGGAGTCTTCACCCAGGAGTCTTCACCCAGGAGTCTTTACCAAGGAGTCCTCACCCAGGAGTCTTCACCAAGGAGTCCTCACCCAGGAGTCCTCACCCAGGAGTCTTCACCCAGGAGTCCTCACCCAGGAGTCCTCACCCAAGAGTCTTCACCCAGGAGTCCTCACCCAGGAGTCTTCACCCAGGATTCTTCTTTAAGGCGGCACGACCACGTTTTTGCTTCTTTTAATGGAGTTTTCGTCTTCATCAGATATTCAAAGCCACAAAGATATTTTAAATTTTCCAGGCAGTCCCCCATCCTGTTAGGCACGGCAAAGGCATATCGCCCAAGGCAACTGACCTTTCCAAAAACGCCAGCCAGCATGGCTCTTCCACCCATGGGAAAGCACTTGTGGGTCTGTAAGATTTAAGTGCTTGAGGCCTAAACCTATCTTCAAAATTGTGCCTTTCTAACCATGGGTGATTGCTGTCATATATATTATACTCAATCATACAAGTGGAATCATTTTAAATGACACAATGCTGCAGGGTCTGGATAGTAAGTCAGCAATTAGCAACACCCCACCCCACCCATGGACTGAGAGTGCTCAACAACGGTCTTCTCTTGTGAAGTTCTCACAGGATAAACATTACATGCATTGGTCCAACGCTGGAGTTTTGAGAACGCCCGAATTCAGCCTCCCTCAGTACGGTGTTTCTGCACTGCATTGTACAAGACCGGCCCTTGCAGATGAAAGCAAAGATCAGGGAGGACGTCTTCTAGTTGTTTGCGCTAAAATAATCCTCTGAATTATTAATTGAGCCTTTGGGTTTGTCAGCATGCATCAACGAGACCCGGGATAAGACTGAAAGAAAAAGCTCAAACCCAGAAGAAAAAACTTCACTTGGGGGGAGGACTCAATTAAAGACCATTTGTACAGCAGGAAATTGACCGACCATCAAATCCAATACGACAACAAACCGCACAATGGACAATAGACTTCACTGTGCGGCGGAGTACAAATGAGCCCAAATGAGGTTTAGGCCCACATGTCCTTCACAGTTTGTAATCCTTCACAGTTCAGAGAATCTCACTAGAAAGGCTTTTCTCTGTCGCACGTCTCAGAGCAAACTTCCAAAATAAACAAAGGCAGTCAAATCAGTTCCAAGGCAAAATTCTTTCTGTGGGTTCGTTGTTGCTTTAACTAGCTGTAGCTTGTATCTTATCTGTAGGGTTCGTTGTTGCTTTAACTAACTGTAACCGGTATCTTTTCTGTGGGTTCGTCGTTGCTTTAACTAACTGTAACCGGTATCTTTTCTGAGAAGAACTGAGAGTATGGAGTATAGAGGTAACTGCTGCGGCTACAGCCTGTACCAAAATATATATCTACACTAAAAGCTGTATATTTAAATAACTACAGATTGTGAAGTAAATTATAATGTAGATGGCTCCGTTACACAAGCTTTCAAGCAATCATTGAGTGCTGAATGGCAGGAAATGACCTGGAGCTAGATCAGAATATCATGTTGGGGGTAAAAAAAAGCTTCTGCTGTTTACATTTTTTTTAGCCATAGTAATTCAGCAGGCCTTGAAGTTCTTGAATTGAGAGAAGTTCTTGCTTTTATGATTGATGAAACCCGGTTTCACCGATACCATCTGCATCCGGCCTGTGACCCAAATACTGAACGCTGCCCGGTTGAGAACTGCACATTGTTAATCTCACCTCAAATTCCACCGCTTGTTGGCCAGCTTGGGCGCGTCCTTCAGGGTTTCTAAGTGTTTGTCTTTTGCTGCAGCTGCGACGAGGATATCTTCTAATAAGCGTGCTAGCTCCTCCAGTTGACTATCCCCGTGAGAGAAAACACAGCAAATCTTTGTAACTGCTGGCGGCTAGGCGGTCGGATAGGGTTTCCGCTCTACACTGCAGTTCACCGTGACCTTACAGTCCCCACAGTCTATCAACGTGTCGTTTAGTCACGACTACGAGAGACGCCGCCCGTTTGGTGTGCTCTGTCTTTGAGCCGATGACCCCTCAGCTTCCGGCTGATCCAATTCTTTTTATTCCCATAATGCATGAGGAGCAAGGTGGGGTTTGCAGTGCTCTGAACTGGCGTCTGGCCTCTGCCTTATCTGTTCTTTACACTCATTAATGGTTCCCAGATATTCCCTGATGAACACCGTCTGGGCAGAACTTTTCCCAGGGTCAAGATCATTGTCTTTACCCTGAAGATGGTTGAACAGTCTAAATGAACATAGCAAAGCAGATTTTTTTTTTCTCGGTTTGATGACCTCTAGCGGTACATTTAACCTGTTATAAATCTCTCGTACGCTTTAAAATGTCCTAGCAGTGGAATCACCTCTCTTGAGCAACCACTGAGCTGCGTGAATGTTTTCGGTAGTTGAGGGCCAACTAAACGTTGATTCTGGACGTTATCTGGCACTTGAATTGCTTTGAATTTCAGTCTTTAATCCTTGATACAGAAAAACATCTCCAACCACAGGCTTATATGCTTGTCATTTCATCAGACTTGTTTTGTGTTGGTACTGTGACAAGTTTCATCTCTTGCCTGATCTTATTTCTGCAAACACAAGCAATGTGTCTCACTTTTGAGCAGACAAGTCATGCCTCACTTTCCTTGAAATGATTTCTTTGGAAATATTGTGAACCATCCTGGACGAGTACCAAACTGACAATGTGTGGCTAGGTTCTTCATAGCTAAGACATATTTTGCTTTGCTTTCTCCCTCTGTCTGATGCCATGTATGAAACTGTCTGGATTACCCTTTACTGCGGTTTTTACTGTTGTCCGATAAGTGCAATTGGCTTAAGTCTAATGTAAAGTAACATATGTCAAAACATTTAAAAGCCTCGAATCGTTAAAAATAAACTTAGGTCCTTGTCAGCAGAATTATACGATGAAAGGGAACCAAAAATGATGTGTTTATCCAGCCAACAATTTGGCACAACGTGGCGTACTTCCTCTTTAAGTTTTTATTGTCCTCTAGGCTCTCTGGGAATAAAGGAAAATGTCCTGAACAGAAAGGGCTCTTCTCATGAATATATTCAAAGCTTGCCCCTTTGCTCGGAGGCAATCAAACGATAAGCAGAGCCAGTGCTAAGCTGGGTCTCAAAAGGGCTAAGGAATTGTGGCTGTCAAGGGGGTGGGTGGGTTAAAACAAGGAGTAGAGCTATCCTGGTGGATACCGAATGCATGGCTTCACATCGTTGGATCGCGATGTGTAATGATACCGTTCAGCAGCTGAAATGGGGAGCAGAACCCCATCTTCACTCCAATTGGAGCGGTACAGATGTTTGGTAATCAAAGAGAATCTCAGAGGTTGTCCCAAAAAAAATTCTAAACCGGGATGCAATTCACATCTGTGAATCACGCGTTAACAAACTTTGCGAGAACTTTGAACGTCCCAGGGAGAGAAGACAGAAGAAGCCTTTGTTTTCGAAATGCTCAAAAATTGAATCTGAAATAACTGGGTTAAACTCTCTTTATCCACCACCCTGGCACCTTAAACTTAAGCTTAAAGGCCCGCCACTAATAGTCCGGTGATTTGACCTGTCTTTAAGCTAGTTACTCTCATCGAAAACGTTTTTTTTTTCAATACGGCAAGTTTTAGAAGTCTTGTTAGGAGCGGGGATTTGTCTATGCCACTGAGACGCTCATCAGCCTCCTTTCGGGTAGTGAGTTAAGGAACGAGATACCCATGGCACTACCTAATTCTGCCACAGTAGCAAAACCCCTGGCCAGCTATGTGACGCCTCGACGCTCATGCTCACATTTTTTGTTCCAATTCAATAGGTGAAAACCTAATAATCTGCACTTTCTCGTTCCCATGAACTCCGTCCTCCAGCCCTCTTTCGTGGTCTCAGAACGTTCCAACAGGTTGAAACTTTATGGGATGTCTTCTCCCCGAAGATGCCTTCAACAGAAGGTGGCTCTGATGCTCCAAGCTAGCATTTGTTTTACTTCTCCTTCACTTCAGCTCTTTCTAGTGCTTTCTTAAATCATGCACGTTGTCCCCCTTTTGATGTTTCCATACAGAAATGCTATTATTAGCCCCTTTCAAGTTGCTTTTTTTTACGAAGCAATTTTATGTTGCAGCTAAAGAAACACAAGACCTATAGAAACTTTACAAGTTGATGCTGGTTCCATGTAAGTCCTACTGCCAGAATACAGAGGAGGCATTGCATTTCAGAAGTGCTCAGATTTTGCCAACTGTCATGTGATTATTTTTTTTGTCTTTGAGTTAAGGTGCTTTTTAAAAAAGAGGGTCTAAGTGCTCTCTTTTAAACGTTCTTCTTGCCTTTCTTAAATATAAATGTAACCTTTTAAAATAACCTTTTATGTTTTGCTGGTCTCCATTTGCTGGACCCGCCCACACAGTAAGGGAATCAGTCTGCTTAAATACACCGAGCTTCACAACTGAGTCCCTGCTCCTGAGTCACAAAGTGTTCAGTCATTGACCAAAACCCAGGACACGGAACATGAGATTTATGGAGGAAGTGCACTCGGAAATCCAGCAATGCCTGCCAAGGGCGGTCTTTATGAAAGTCTTGTGTTCCATCTACACACGCAGGTCTGGCACAGACACAGGACACTTTCTCAGAAATACAAATGTCTATTGATCATTAATCACCTCTTTTATTTCAATCAATCATTTTACTTTTTTCAAACCTGACCTTTACTGACAACTCTTTAAAAACATCATCTTAACCTGCATAGGGCTGTACGGGGTAGGCAAAGTGGAAAACACTTTTAACTTTTAAAGACTTTCACCCAATGTACTCTTGCTTGCGACCGCAGCTAGAAGTCAAAGCGTTTAAATTTGGTGGTAGTACATCAGAAAAACACGAGAGAAAGCTCCCCACATCCCTTTAATTAATGCACAGGGGTGAAAAGCCAGGCATTAGCAACAGCAGTACGAAATCCTGGGGAGCCGGAGCCTTTCAAACGAATCAAATTAAAGCTGAATAAACTCGGAAAAGCCATGGCAACGGCCGCAGGAACAGGCCGGGTCTTGACGGAGTTTTGTTGTTTCTTCCGCAGCTGATTGGCACGTTCACCGGGACCCGCGCCGAACCCAGTCATCCTCAGCGGTGATATCCAGCGTGGACACACAAAAGCGCACAGATGTCACAGGCTGGGATGCAAGAGGCTCAGAAAAGGCGGAGAGGAAGAATTTTTTTCATTTTGTCCATTTATTTTCCGCTGTGAGATTGTCTTTTTTGTTTTATTGTTTTATTGCAGTCCCGATGGCTTCGACTTTCCACCGTTGCACAATCATTGTGGAATCTTAATAAGTAATTGATCCCTATTAGAATCACGCAGTAAAATATAACTTTATGACTTAGCAACTTTCCTATGTGATGGACAGATTAAAAGGCCAATCAGAAGTTTTTTTTTAACCTCCATCACTGAAGCAGTGTGTCATTTGTCCAGTGAACACATGAACACATGAAGGCTTGAGGTTTGCCTACCCCATCACCAGACCTGGATTTCTGGTCTTCTGAATAGCGAATCAGTAGATTTCGGGCCGTTGGGCTATTTATCAAAGGGGTGGTTGTCAGATTTTCACGGCCGAAGCCTCCTCATACCTGTGTGTTTGTTTTGGGGGCGTGAAGGGCTTTTTGGGAACCAGAACCGGGAGAGCTCTGTCTCTTTTCTAAGACAAATGCAGTGTGTCTGCTCCTCTACCATCTGTTTCACCTATAAAATCCAATTAGGCAGATAGAGCGCTCTTCCAAAACTATCATACTTCTTAAACTGCCAAAAATGATTCATGTGTGGACAGTGGTTCGTTCCTTCGTGTACGTTGAGTGTACGTTGTTTTAGTTTCTCTTCGCAGGGTGATGTGGATGCAGTCTCAAAGTGCACCCTCGGAAAACGCCCTCCATTTCCCCTCGTGTTATCAATCTTTCTGGCTCTTTAGAACATGTCTTTTGGATCTCTTTGCCGAGGCTACTCATTAAAATCAAAACCCAACAGGAGGCCTGTTCCCATTCTGCAGGAAATGAGATCTAGTTGAAATGGCCGCTCGTAATGATGTATGGTACTTTGGTACATGGTCAGGACACACCAACAGCCAAAGACTAATTATTTCACGAATAAATTAGGAGCAGATATATCTATTCACAGAAGATAATTAAAATTTTAATAGGTTTATATCTTCTGTTTGTTCTTCATGGTGCAGGTCTGAATGGCTGCATTTCTGAAAAGCATACAGAGTTATAAACTGATTGTGAATGAATGAATAAAACTCAATTTATGAGGCAATACTTTTGTGGAGAAGTATGCAGGATTCCAGGCAGACGATTCTGGGCTGCTGTAATCCATCGTTGCGTTGTCAGTATTTGAACGTCTGATTACAAAAACTCCACGATCACATCTCTTTGTTCCTGTGGAGGAATGTTTAGAATTATAGCCTCAGAATTTGTAAACACACAGACGTAGCAACGTTGTTTTAACGTTTCACGTTGGGATATTGCGGAGGTGTTCTCTGCCAGGATTTTCTCGACACATGTCAAAGCTCTGGGGTCTTCGTTAAAGGTTTCGAGGCACTGTTGTCTCATCATAAATGACCGTCTGGAATGCAAAATCAACGAGCTTTTAAAGCATCTGAAGAAAGCTTTTCGTAACTGCACAAGAGATTAGTGATCGGATTAATATCACAACAGTGCTGTGGCATATTCCTCAAAGTGCTAGGACTGGATATAGTTTATCTAACAAAGTTTAGCTTGGCTTACAAATACAATAAATACTTTCAAATATTCCAACCCTGCATACCGTTTGGGCAGACTCCACTTAGCCCTGGGGGGAATTTCCTTATTCATTTACAATGATTTCTGGTATTCAAGACTGTTCAGAAGCTATTCCAACTAAAATGTTTAAACCTGCCAGCTGTTTAAAAAATATGCAAATTAAATAAAGTCACGTAACGATGACCCAATGTCAATGGAATGGAGTTTTTTTGTCTTCAAAAAAGAAGAGTTATCATTGCGCCCCCAGTGGCCTGCTTCGACAGTTCCATTTCGACGTGTCGGTTAGACTTCTGCTTAGCATGAGGTGCGGGGCGTTAAATAGTCAGTGTGAGACTGTGATGTAACTTGTGTGTATGATCGTGTTTCAACGGTTTAGGGAGGGGGCTGAGGGTTGGCTAGCAAATTCCAGGACGGGAAACTGTTATAGTTGGTAAAATATTAAACTGTAAATTATACTGGTCTCTGTGATTAATTGCTTCTGTTAAGTAACACATTTTAGAAGGAATCGCGATTACCGGTGGTTATCCCCCTTGTAAAGTATACTTGCGACGACTATAAATTTTGCCCATGAATAAGCAATAAATAGATTCAAGGTTAACCCTATGAGTCAAGCATGATAAAATATTAATCACCAACACATGATAATAACGTAAATATTACGTATATGTGATATCATGAAAGTGATTTTGGAGTTTGTAAGGAGATCCAAATAAAACTTCCTCGAGTATTTTTTTTTATTATGTGTTTTTCTGCCCTCTGTTGTCAATTCAATACAAATGCACCAGAGGACAGATTTATTTATTGAATGGGCTAAATAATAGGTATATTTTATGCATATTTATAACTAAATGCCAAAGTTAAATTATTCTATTCTGACAATGAACAAATTCAACGAAAAATGATTTGCTTTTTTTTATCTTTATGTTGATGTCTCAATTTCAGAAACTGGAGGCCTCTATCTAAAATGTAGAATTTTAAAGCAGAATTTTATTTTTCCGCCTCTTTAAGAACTCCACCAGAGGAATTTAAGCCAATGTGGGGGAGAAACTGCAATTACAGAGGCTATTTCCAATTATTGCACAAAATTCTCTGGTTTCTAATGCCATTTTCTCAATGTGAGGGAGAGTCAGCTGGCTAACCTTCTGTAATTGTGTGTCAAGAGGTTCTCCTGATCATTACATATTTGCTCGGTAGTTAATTTGTTGGACGGACGACTTCTCAAAAGTCTTGGAAAAAAAGAAAGCTGAAGTTCAGTCAGTTTTCTGCTAGAGTCCCACACTTTCTCACAGTGTACACAGTTTCTCATCTGTGTCGAATACACTCGGCAGTGTTGATTTAACTCATCAGAAACAATTTTACCATCTTATCCTTGGCAACTGGCAACCGATGGATCAGATTTTTATCAAATTCCAAAGATTCCGCTCATGCTCACTAAATCCATAATCTAAATATTCAGTCAGATTTAATTAATTCTTATGTTTAGGTGGTCATACTCAGTTAAATTGTAAACTCCATTCTTAGTTTGACGGGGAGATGAGGGTAAACCGATATATGAACACATGAAATCCTCCTAAGGACCTATTCCCTGGTTGCTGGTTATTCACCTCTGACCTTTAAGTAATGCTCCATATTCTGCTGAATGTCCCCTGCTTGTGCCCGTGCACAGGTCTCCCTCGTCACTCTTTAATGTCCCCTGCTTGTGCCCGTGCACAGGT
>JAOYSI010040965.1:0-16963 GCA_025775065.1 Hiodon alosoides
GTGGACCTGCTGTACTGGCGGGACCTGAAGCAGACGGGCCTCCTGTTCGGTGGCGTGCTCCTGCTGCTCTTCTCCCTCACCCAGTTCAGCGTGGTCAGTGTCATCGCCTACCTGGCCCTGGCAGCCCTCTCCGCCACCATCAGCTTCAGGATCTACAAGTCTGTGCTGCAGGCCGTGCAGAAGACGGACGAGGGCCACCCCTTCAAGTGAGTGTGTTAGTGTCTGTGCCTTGTGTTAGTGTCTGTGCGTGTATGCTAGTGTCTGTGGTCTGTGCCTGTGCACATGTGTATGGTCAGTGCTATGTGCCCGCGTGTGTATGCTAGGTTCTGTGGACTGTGCCTGTGCTTGCGTGTGTATGCTAGTGTCTGTGGTCTGTGCCTGTGCTTGCGTGTGTATGCTAGTGTCTGTGGTTGTGCCTGTGCTTGCATGTGTATGCTCTTGTCTGTGCTTGTGCCCGCGTGTGTATGCTGTATGCTACGTGTGCAGGATGTATGATACGTGTGCAGAAACTTACTTTCTGTGTGTTCTGACAGATCCTACCTGGATGTGGAGATTTCTCTGTCCCAGGAGCAGATCCAGAAGTATGCCGACAGTGTCCAGCTCTATTTCAATAGCTCTTTGAAGGAGCTGCGCCGGCTGTTCCTGGTGCAGGACCTGGTGGACTCACTGAAGGTCAGCCAGATTCCAAATCCTGTACACTGCCCGTAAAACCCACTTCCCCTTTATACTGTTCAGTGACTCTGCAATACACACGGCCTACTTTGCCGTATACAGAACACACTTTACACTCTGTATACGGACTACTGTAAACGCACACACCCACTGACACATTGTGAGATATCACACACAATATACATTTCATTATACACAAAATGCATTGCCCGACGGTGTAGGGCCAGCAAGTGTCCGGATGTGACCGATAAAAACCATAGCATTGGTGATGTGACTGGTCAGCTTTCTTCCTATGTTAATAATGACCTTTTAAAAGCCTTGCATATTTTTACATTTACATTTTATATCTTCGTTGCTTAGCAGACGCCTTTATCCAAAGCGACTTACACAGTTTACAATTTCTACATTCATCCAATTATACAGCTGGATATTTTACTGAAGCAATTCAGGTTAAGTACCTCCAGGGTACAACAGCTGGGGTGGGACTTGAACTTGACTTGGTTACAAGCCTGTCATCTTAACCACTAAGCCACCAGCTGCATATATTACTTGACATAAACCTGAATCACTGACAAGCCCAGAAGTAGCTTCTTTACTCGCAACAATTCCTTTTTAAAGGCACCAGAAACAAATCCATGAATATTGCACGCTATTGCTAAGGCATATAGGGGAAACACTGGCAGCCAGATCGAAACAGCAGAGTTAACACACGTAGGCTCGACACATGTAGGCATTAACATTTTTGTTCATTTGCCCTATAAATGAAATGCCGCTCAGGATGGGATGTTGTTGAGCTAGAAATATTTAAGACAAAGGGTTATGTTACTATTAAATATGAATAATGATAGGTAATAATTACTAATAATAACTTTTTCTCAGTATAAATATACATCAGTGTAGTAGACAGAGGTACAATGGGGCCAAAAAGGTCCTGAAATAGGCCAATAGGGTTGTTACACCAGAATCAGGTTCTCCCACAAAAAAACAGGTCTTTTTCCAAATCCGTAACTCCACCAGCCTTCACCAGTATCAACACTTTCCCCTGAGTCACCTTCCCTATGGAACAAGCTGTTAATTCTCAACCTTCTCATTGCACTAAATTCTAATCTTGCAAGGAAAATTATGATATGACTTGTTATCAAGCAAACATTGGTCTGTTAAACATTTCATTGCTGCCTATAGGACTATTCTAGCTGGAAATATAGGCTTGTTTCTTAATTCACAGTATATAGACCGCTGGTCAAACAAGACTACACGTGCTGCTTCATCACATATCAAATAAACGCCTGGATCGCTGGATAAGTCCAATAGCTTTGTAATTAACCATGGTCATTTTTCTTGTTATGGCATTTCTTTATCATAAAAATACAGAGAAAAAAAACAAAGTAAATGGAATGATCTCAATAGCATGTGAACTTGGCTAACCAGACAATGTATACAAATTTACATGAGTGTCATTTAAACATGGGCAGCAGAATGTTTGCTACATAAACCATGCACATTTGACTACCGCAATTCGCTCATTTGGCAAGTTTGCTAATACTCCCTCCTCGTTTCGATGCGTATCATTCTTGTGAATCGCTTTACCCTTCCGATTGCTTTTGTGTAAGTGGCAGTATGGTGGATCAGACATGAGCCTGAACGTGAATTGCCTCTGCAAATATCCAGCTGTATTTGTGGGTTAAGCATGAAATTGTGCAACGTGTAAGTCAAATAAGATATAAAAAAAATAATAATTTAAGTGTTTGCAGAACTGTTAAGGACAGAGATAATGTGTCACTAGGAGCAGCCCTTTTCACCTGTGTATTTGCCATCTGTCACCATGACCGTTATAGGGGTTGCATAATTGTTTTGGTGCCCTCAGCATCAGAGCACATGGCATCACATAGAAAACAGTAATTTATAGAACCGTCTAGAATACCCATAAAATTTAGATGGACATTTGTAAATGTGGAGTGTTAACAGTATTCCATCAAATATATTTTGTTTAGTAGTATTTGGAATTCAATTTTTTAATGTTTATTTTATTCTGGTTGTTAAAGGTCTAAGACCTTGTTAACTGAGTGAAATTATTCAGCTAAAGGAATCAGATTGTTCAGCCACACACTTGGCTTTGAAGACCCAGCAGGCTATGCTCACAGAGCAAGGTGTGTTCCTGTGTTTCAGTTCGCTGTGCTAATGTGGCTGCTGACATACGTGGGGGCGCTGTTCAACGGCCTGACCTTGCTCATCCTGGGTGAGGAATTTCTGTCAATCGCTCCATAATCCCGTCACCCGCACAGAACACTCATGTGTCAAGACTGTATTATAGTACAGATATGTAGCCCCCGATCACAACAGTACAGGACACTCAAGAGTTTCCCTCCCAACCTTGCAGCCAGCTTGAGACCTCCCGTGTGTAATCACAGAATGGTATCTTGAGTACACAGCCCAGTGTTCCATTGAAGGAGCTGTTAGGTCAATGGTTAACACGCAAACAAACACAGCCAGTGCTCAGGTGTGGAAAACACACCTGTCGTTCTTAAAGTGTGCCCCTTCTCTCCCCAGCGGTGGTGTCCATGTTCACTGTGCCAGTGGTTTATGAGAAACACCAGGTAAGAACTCTTGTCTCCAGCTCCACCTTTTTCCTTACTCGTTTTTTCACTAGCTCTAAAAACAAGGGGATGTTTTTTCTTTGTCCTCGCAGGCCCAGATTGACCAGTACCTGGGACTAGTAAAGACCCACGTCAATTCTGTGGTGGGAAAGTAAGTAGGGTGCTATCTCAAAAGTGTAGCAACCAAAACCGGCTACAAACTGCAGTTCAAGTACATTTCAGCTCATGTCATGTTTATTGGTAACTTTAAGACACAGTGCTTTAAGATTCCAGCAAAATGAAATATCAAGATCTGGTTAGGTCTGAATGATCTGGCCAAAGTTTTTAGTAGTATTAGTTTGGTTTAGTGGTCTGAGCTTATTTGAAATGTGCCTTTGCAAAACCACTTGCCTTATTGTTAACTACTGTGTGTGATTGGACAGGATCCAGGAGAAAATCCCAGGAGCGAAACGGAAGGCAGAATAGACCCAGCCCCAAACAGGCTATGAGGCCCGCGCTCGGAGGAGCTAGATGATTGGGTGGAAGGCTCACACATTACCAGAATTGTATGTTAGTCAGCACATGGTGTTCTGGACTAAAATTCAGCCAAGCAGAGAGAGGCCCCCCTACCCTGGCTATCTTTTTAACTATAGAGTGAACCTGCTGAATCACTAATGCCAAGCACTAAAGTCTAGGGAGGAAAATAAAAGTTAAAAAAACAAAACAAAAAAACTAAAACAGAACTAGATGTGTTTTTTTGTGTTGGTTATCAATTGCATGAGTAGTATAATCCTGAGTGTTTTTCCTGCTACTTTCAGCTGTGCTGATTTTTACTGTGATGTGTGGCAAAGCTCCCCAGGTTTAGTGCTCTGCTGCCGTAGTTGAATATGCTTCATGTCACTGGGCTGCTGGTGGGGCTTTTTCTCAGTATAAATATACATAAATGTATGTAAATATCAAATAGACTTGTGGACTAATGTTTTTTGTGGTGTTTACCAGCACAAAAATAATTAAAACATGTACTTATTAGGTATGGTAATTGTAGCCTTTGTTTTTGTATCACGACAAGGAACTACAGACTCATGTTTTTAGGTACTGTTGTTGAACTAAATAAGGCCGGCAATCTCTGGTAGGGGACTGCCGGCTTGTTAAACCTGTCCAACTTTGTACTATGTTCAGTATAGTTCTTCTTAGTCCTGGACCATTTGCATTTATGTACTCGTCAGTGAATGCGAAAATAAACGTTCCTAAATGTACGTGCTTCTCTATTTTCGCATCCTTGAAGCTAGGGCCCGATGTCTTCCCATTGAAAAATTAATGAAGCAAGATGCAAAAAAAAAAAAAGAGGGCATTTTCACTCGCCCTGTGCCAGTCCGTTTAACAGGAGAGCCAAGCCTTGAGCTAGCTCTCCTAACATTTGCAACACTTGAAACACCTGTATGCAACACTTGAAACACACTAACCCTAGCATCATGAACCTGCAAGCCTTCTGAAATTCTCCCCCAGGTGTCCTGAGAGCTGAGAACCGTGATGGCCAATAACTCTACAGGTTAAAAAAAATACACATCTTTCCATTATACGGATAGAGTTGTATGCTAGTATGTGTTGGTACGCCGTCTTAGCAAAATTTCATGAATACCTTTGTGTGTGCGTGCATGCAGGTTTAACTATGTGTTTGGGAAACAGGTGGCTGGTACCCACGGTGCTCCTGGGAGAGGGGCCCGTATGCCACACCTTCCCCAGCACGACTGCTCCTCAGGAACCGTAAGATCATCTGCTACTTTTAAAACAGGGAAAAGCTCAATTTCAAGGCCAGGATTTAATTTTTTTTGTCAAAATACACACACACAAAAAAAAAAAAAAAAAAAAAAAACACCCCCTGGTGGTGGCAAACAAACAGCCAACTGGCAGGATGAGCAAGGAAGCTGAAAAAACCGAATCAAACAGAAAAACAGCCCTTCCAGTGAGCTTTGTAAAGATCACAGATGTGAAACAGTAAACAGGAACACAGTGCCCTCCTTTGGCAGCAGAACAGGGTCAACATCACATGTTGAGAAGGGTGACAGGATGCAGCTGGAACAGGACACCTTTGCTCTTCCAATCATCCTTCTGTAATAGCTCCATCTTCTGAGTGGGGTCCACCTGGCACACACAGGCATAAACAGATGGTAACAGTAGGACTATAGTAGGTGCACATCAGAGTTAAATTAAACTATATGATTGATTAAATGTAAGCGTGTAATGAAGTAACAAGGGTCCAAAATACAAGTACGAAAAGGAAAAAACCTTCACCTGATTCCACAGTTTTTGCTTCTCATAGTATTGGGGAGTGAGGTCCTCTCTGGGAGGGGACTTTGTGAACAACCTGGATCAGGAAGAACAGGGGCTCAACCAAATCACATGAACTCAATGCCTTTTAACTCATTTAGTTTCTTTACTAACCCTGGGCTAACGGTAACTATGGGAACATATGAAGTAAAAGCTCCGGCCAACATAACAGCTTGATAAAGTAGAACGCTCACAGCGGCACTCCAGGGCAACACCTGGCCGTAATCGTCCGACAGGTATGTTAGTACAAGACGGGGACGGGGCCAGGCCCCAAGCGCTACCTGATGAGCCGGTCTCGGATTTCCTGCTGTAGACGGGTCACCCTGTCGGGGCCCAGGTGGAGTGACCCACCAGGCCCCTCACAAGCCAGCCGGTTGATGGTTCCACGCAAGGCATTTATCTGTGGGGGTGCACAGAACAGAGAGAAAAACCACCTGTTTATTTTCAAAAACAAAGCTTGTTACTCTTCTCAGAGAGGGGGCTTACCTCAGTGATGTCGTCCGTGTCAAACTTGACGTCAAATGCCAACTCGATATCATGCTCCGGCAGAATGGGCTCCTGTGTGTGGGAGTTCCAGCCCAGCCCACAGAGGGCGCCCGTGAAGCACGTTCTTTCCTCGTTGGTGCTGGAGAAGAGGAAAGGCCATGTGACAGCCCACAAGTCAGCGGAGGTTCATGATCAACCGCAGGTCTACGTGGCATCCGAGTAGGGTTTTAACATCAACAGCAGGCTTACCGGAGTTCCATGACAGGAGTGAAGAGCATGCAGACCAGAGCAGGAAGACCATGGATGTTGGGCAAGATGGTGGTCTCCTTCAGCAGGATGTTGGACCCTGAGGACCGGCGCAAACACACACCAACACTGGTTGAGATTTAATCAGAACTACAAAGTGCACACTCCTAACCGCACACATTTTACTTTTTAGTCTTCAGCAAATTTAAGATCCATATTTACAGCAAGTACACCAAACTTCCAAGACACCGAGGGTTCCCAAGTTTCACTCAGGAGTTAACCATCCAACAATGATTTATTCAAGCCCGATGAATTGATGCTGCTGAATGTTGATACCAGTTATTGTCCAATCATTCTTTCAGCTGATCAACATATAACTCAATTACAGTCAGTAGCACTCGATTGAATATCAGAATGGACCAAACGAGTCGCCTATGTGACTGAGTATGGTATGATTATTACGGTTTTTAGTATCTCAGAAATGGCTGCCCTCCTGGGCTTTTCACGCTCAACAGCATCTAGGGTTTACAGAGAATGGTGCAACAAACAAAAAACACAGTCAGCATTAGGCCGCTCGCAAATAAGGGCATACGAGTTGTACGCTGTCATCACGGATGGACTATTGCTGCAGACGACCACACCTGGTTCTACTCCTATCAGCTAAAAACAACAAATCCAGGTTCCTATTGAGTCAGCATTGGCATAAGCAGCGTGAGTCCACGGGCCTATCCTGTCTGGTGTCAACAGTGCTGGCTGGTGGCAGTGGTGTAATGTGTTTAAAATCATTTCCTGGCACACGTTCGGTCCTTTGAAACCATTTGAGCAACGTTCGAAAGCCATTGCCAACCAGGTGCATCTCTTTATGGCAACAGTTTGTCAAATCGACACTTCCAGCAGTCTTATACACCATGTCACATGGCAGGTATTGAGGACTTAAATGACATTAAGAGATGCTAAAGCTTCTTCTAAAAGCTACTTTTGTTAAACTTGTTTAAAATATATTGTTTTGATTTAATATTTAAACAAAACAGCTTAATGAATTTAACGATCATAATAATCCTAATACAACCAATGAAAGAAAAACTGTTGCGGATTTTATTTGGTCTGAGCCCTAATTATTAGCACTTGAATTTGTTTTGATAAAAAAATAAATATAAATGATTACTCTAAATACACATGCGTGTGTATTCTTCTATATTAAGGGTACGGATTCAGGGGAATGGTGGACTAAAGTGAGAACTTACATTTTATACTACAAGCAAGTGATGTTCTTTTAAACAGACAAGAAAACTTCAATAGTAGGTCACCAAAACTTTGGTTTGCTCCCACGCACTCCACACGCCCCCTTTTTTACCCCCCCCCCCCTCACACACACAGACACACACAGAGACAGACGCACACAACTCCTCACTGATGACTTAATTTCTCTCAGCTACTAAAGATCACCACGCTCTTATCTGATAAGCTAGCATTACAGACCACTGCCACTTCTAATTGTTAAAACGCATAAAAAGATGGACTATAACAAATAAACACTAACAATTTATTACACAGTTTATCTGGACTGACACACTTGGAAATTGTTCCTTTCCTCATACAACATATATAGGTCAATTATAACATACCATTTTAATTGAGTAAAACACGAAAGAGATTGCAGGTGTAAAATATATATATATATATCTCCAGTAAATAAAGTATGTTTAAAATATTAAGCAAAAATATATATATTTTGCCTTTAAGTACAACAGCAGAAACAACGGTCAGAGTGAAAGTCATAGGGCTACTAAAGTGAAACCTTAAGACTGGGTTCAGTTTGTAAAATAAAAACTAAAAAGGTTGTTATTCCTTTTACCTGAAGCACTGACAAACACAGATCCAGCCACTAGCATCCTCTGGTGGCAGTCCTGGGGATTGTCATTCACTGCCACACAGTTGATGCTGTCCTTGTCTATGGTCACTGACCTGCAAAGAGTAGACACAGAAAACGACACCTCATGATGGTCGTCATCTGCACTGATTCGGAAAGAACGTAACCTGGGAGTCACTCGCCTGTACAGGACATAACTTGGGAGTCAACACTCAAATGCACTGACCGGGAAAAGATGTAACCTGGTAGTAAGCAAGCACTCACCTGTACTGACCAATGTTACTCATACTATGGAAGTTGATCCTATGAGGGCTGGCTGGGCCATGGAGAGGAACCTGGACGATGAAAGACACTTATGTAACCAGGTACGCTCACGCACTCATGCATACATACAAGCGCGCATGCCCGTCCGCCCCACCCTCACACCTTGCATTTGAGTGAGGAAAGGCTGGTTTTGGAGAAGCCTTCCAACAGGCAGTCGATCAGCTGCTTCTCCTCAACCTTGCGGACCTTCCAGGAGCTGCTGGTGGCATTGGAAATGAAGGTGCCATCCTGTAGGTCCTGGTACAGCGTCTGCAAGATCTCGTGACTTTGCTGTAGGGTAGACATCCAGTCAGTTTCCTGGAGAGAACAGCTGGCCTCTAGTTCACAACGGCAAATTACTCCACCCTGAATGTGACCAAGCCCCACAAAGGACACGGTACCTTGGACTCAAAGCTCTCTTCTGCTTTCTGGGCGTATCCCTCCTTCACCATGATGTGGGTCACGCTGGAGCTGGAGGTGTCGGTGTTGACATGCAGGTCGACGCGCAGGACGCCATGCAGGATGGAGAAGAGCGAGACGATGAGCGAGCGGCTGTTGACCAGCGTGATGAAGCGGTTCCTCGCCGAGAAGCTCCACTGCTCCCCCAGGATCATGGAGTGGGCAGAGGGTCGCATCCCAGCAATCTGGAACTCCTGGGCCTAGAGGGAAAGGTCAGCTGCCAGTGGGGAAACTCATTGCCAATGCTGATGTCATACGCTTTGGAGCCAGTCAATGGGGACTTAGCTATGTTAAATAATCAGTTTCCCCCACCATGTTCTACTACATCTATTTACTCATTTGTAACTCTAGCCACCACACATGGGGAAGGCTTAATAGTCCACGCAGTGGTTCAGCCGACAGCCACTCAGAAGGCCAAATTTATTTCAGTAGGCTAAAAGGATGTGAAAGTCAGGGATGTATACAAGCTCCACCACTAATTCTGTAAGAAGTGCATTATCAATCCGTAAGACTACACGCGCACACGCGCACACGCACCTGGAAGGGCTGAACAAGCAGGTCTGCGGGTAGATCCCTCAGGCAGCTGGAATTCACCAGGGAAGTGTTGCCATAATCTACAAAGAACACCTTATAGAAAGACAACATTAACAACATGGCTCGTTACTAAAACATTCGCACAGGCTCCACGGGCAGCTGCCGACCGGTCTCCTCACCTCCACAGAGCTGCCCAACACATGGAGGACCTTGGCCCGGAAGTACTGGCTGGTCTCCTCGGTCTCAGCGAAGGGCGCCAGGCACAGCAGGTTGGGGTACAGGGACCCGGAAACTGGCCTGAGCTGCTGGGAGTTGATCTCCGCCGTGAGACGCTGCTGCTTCTCCAGGCTGCTCTCGTCGGCCTGGTAGCCCCAAAAGTGGCCCACCTCCAACACCTGACAGAGTGGAGTTCAGAGGGATTGGAGCACATTGACCTCCACAGGCTTTAAATTCCACCTCTTCGTTTTGTTTAATAAACCTGATTTGACCTTTCAGGTTTCAACTGAATTTCTGGCAACTGGCCAGCCGATTTCCATCCGCTGCATGGAGCCAAACTTGGATTGACAGAGCAGTGTAGATGCAGTACAAAATCACCTCTGTGACGTTGACGACAAAAACTTGGTTGGAGGGCAGTTTGTCAGGGTCGATGGTGCTACTCAAAACGCCCACTGGATAGACAGAGTGGTTCTGGAAGTCCACATTCACCCTGGAACAAAGATAGCACAGGAGTTTGGTGGGGGCTTGGACCAAATTGTAGTATACACTTTTGTATACAAAGGCAACTAAGCAATACAAATACTTCTAACCCCCATCACTCTTACTCCAGCACAGAAATGTTATTCTCAAAATGACACAAACTACTCACTTCCACTAAAACTAGTGCTCTAGCAAGCAACACACTCGTGGTTATTCCATCTCGTTTTCTCTCTGTACTATTGTAAACAGCAATGCAGAAGGTTCCCTTGGTATGTACCGTGCATAACGAAGTGGGGACAAGGTCTTGCCTCCTGCCTTGGCCTCCACCTCATCAGTGGGGTGCACAAACAGGTCCAAAGAGTTGCGATGGTGGGACATGAGGAGGGCCAGAGACACCTCAGGAAGAACCCCTGTTTCCCTGATAGAAGTCCTGTAGAACTCCACGTACGCTCTGGTGGGGGAAAAAGAACTAATGACCTCAGGCCAATTCCAGTCCTCAAAGAGTTCAATTTATCACTCAATCAGCAGCCCTTCACACATTCCACATCAAACAGTACTCCACTGCTGAAGCCAGTATTTTCATTAAGAGAGGGGATTAAACCTGCACTGCTCAGTAACCATCTGGCTGGGAGAAACGGAAAAAGCATTGAGAGTGTGTGGCTAAATCAACTTACAACTACTGACCGCTGCGGCATTTTAGAGGGAAAAAACCTTAGATATTAGGGGCATTCCACAATGCAAGAATTGATTATCACTGGTAAATGGTTATCCAATCAAATTAGCAGCATGATACGGACCATTCCTCCAACATTCCAGTCTCCTAGTCCTCCAATTTGCCCGTTCCCAATTCTCTGATTCTTCCAATCTCCCCCTCACCTAATCATCAATTCCTCCAACCATCCCCTTTCTTAATCCCCACAATTTCTCCCCGATTACCTCCAACCTTCTCCTCTCCTACAGCACCCTCAATCATTGACTACAATGCAATTAGTATGCGGGAACCCCTAACAAACAACTATTAGATGATAAAGTTACAACCTAAAAAGGTTTTGAAACAGCTGAATTAGGATATCAATGAAGATGCAACTATCAAAAGTACTCAGCCCCCCTTGGACCATTTCATTCAGTTACAACATGAACAAAATACAAAAATCAGAAATAGATTAGTCTTCAGTTTACCTGGAGCCGTCGAAGGAGATGCTCTTGACCTGACCACACTGGCGAAACAGGGACGGGAGCTGCTTGTAGTAAAGGAACCCGTATGGGGGGATGTTCCTCAACTGGGGGGAAAAGGTCACAGGAGGCTACATTCAGAATGAGTGAAATGGCGGGTACTGCAAAGGTGCAACTCTTCTGCCTGGTTGGCCCCATTACTACCTACCAGAACAGTTGTTTTTGGGTCATGGCCAGACAGCTCTTTAGAGGCCATTTCTTCATCTATTTCCCCGAGGGTGAAGTAATTGGGGTAAAAAGCCCCAGCTATTACAATCTGGATGAAGAAAAAAAGAGATAAAATTAAATAAAAATACACAGCTCACAGATTTTCTGTAAGCAAGCTTGGGTTTATCAGGTTGGATTATGGCCAGCATCTGTGCAAGAGGAGTGACGGTGGGTGATGATGTATATGACCTGCAGGATGAACCTCTGTTTGTGAAGGCTTCCATAGTCCGATGGGGTGGAGGCCTTGTCGCTCACGTGCATGTTGAACTGGGCCAAACGTTTCTTCAGGTCCTCAAACAGCTCCGCCACCTGCAAGACAGAACCAGGTATTGCCCACAAATGACAAGCACACAGACAGAGACAAACCCAGACAGAAACGCACACAAACAGACACCTCTCTTATCCTTTTGATTTGGACACAGTTCTCTTTGCCCCACTCCAACTCCTCCTACGACAGAAGAGACAGAATATCCAAATCTGTCAGAAAGGACTCATCACAAACCAGGGTTAGGCCAGATTTAAATATCTGTAGTAGCGGGACATCGTTTGACAGTCACATGCTCACCTTCGGGAACCTCAGCTCTCCTTTGTTCCTGGAAGTGTACCAGGTCTAGCAGATAGAGGAGAGCACAGCTGTCTGATCAGTTCATCCCACAAAACCCGCTTTACCCTACTACACCAACATCGACTAGGGACCATTACGGCTCAATCCAGCACGGAGAGGAGTGACTACTCCGTGGCCTCAGTCACAAACCTTGAATGCGTTCAGGAAAGCAATGGAATCACTGGGCGTGCCGCCGGCAAACGACAGCTTGCTCCTGTCCGTCCGGAGAAAAGAACGAACACCCAGTCACATTCTTTGCCAAGTTGGTTATAGAAGTGTGCCGTTGTTGATTAAGGCTAGCTGGCTGCGCCGGCACAATCAGCACATGCTTTCGGGTTAACTCACCGATAGCCAGTGAACCGCTGCAGGGAGGGCATGGCAAAGAAACTCTTCAAAGAAAGTGAGGCAGCTGAGAGAGGGAGAGAGAGAGCGCGTGTTTACAGTGTATACAAGACATTGGTCACTTTATACCCATTACACCGCTGCGCTCTTTCTCAAAAGCAGCTGCCTGAAATGATGAGACATGATTATTCCCCCAGGGGAGATTTTAACCTCATAATCCGACATTACTTCCTATGTACGAAAGAAAGGCAGTTCCCAGTTCTCCCCAGCAAGGGGCAAATGCTAGCAGCAGACTTGCCAATGATGAGAGTCTCCTCCAGGCACCCGAATACGTGGCCGAGGACAATCATCTTGCCCAGGTGTAAGTCCAGCGGCAAGTGAGCCAGAACTCTGCCCAGGAAGGTCAGCTCTCCATCAAAACACGTCTGGGCATTCTGGTTCAGGGACAGGGCTCCGAGCTGCAATGCGCACTCAAACATTACTGACACAAACAGTAGCAACAAAGTTCACATATAGACTGTGTGCAAAACAGAGCACCCCCTTCATTAAACAGTCGAGCACATCACAAATCTCCAATATCCAAAATCCAGGGTATCAAAATGTTCTCCCCCATCAAGACTAGCAGTATGAAGGAGCAGAGTGGTGCTTCAGTCGGTTCCGTAATTGTCCCGCGGTCTGGCGGTAGGGTGATGAGACGCACCTCCTTGAGCTGCAGCACCGTCCTCTCGATGTGGTCGAGGTTGGGTGGCGACAAAGCCGCAGACAGCACTGAGCGGGGATCTCCCATGTCCAGCAGTTTCACCTTCAGCATGGTGCTGGCCAGTGGGGATCGCTGCACGCAGAGGGCAGAGGTCATTCAAATTGTGAATGAGGGTATAAAACACTCTGACCAGGGGGAAAAATAAGATGGCCATGTCACATACTAGCATTTCCGGAACTACAAAGTCTGGTATCTCGTTCTTCCAGAACTCCTTGGTCACCAGCCGGTAACAATATCCTTTGGAGACTCGTCCAGCCCGACCTGAAGAGGCGAGACAAGACAGCGGTTCTGGAGAGGCTTTATCTCATATTGCCATTGGGCCAGGACAAGCCCCGGTGTCACCCAGAGAAGCAGCGGTAACGTGGTGGCCCGGCCTACCTCGACGCTGGTTGCAGTTTGTCTTGGAGGCCCAGTTAAGATGCAGGGACTGGAAATTGGTCTCCTTATCACAGACCAGGTGTCGCGCCAGACAGAAGTCAATCACTGAGGAGGGGAGAGGAACATGTGAAGATAGTATGCTGTTGTAACACATGCCATATTGGTAGGCAGGACAGGGGCGATAGAGTGCCTGGCTGCTGCAGGAGAATGGAGCTCACCATACTTCACGTCTGGCACAGTGACAGAGCTCTCAGCAATGTTGGTGGACAGGATTATCTGTGAACAAGACATGTCGGAGAATCAAGAGCTGGAGCACTGCGTGTGTGCCTGTGTTTGAGAGAAAGTGTGCATGCGCTCGTGAGAAGGTGTACGAGTGAAGGTGTGCATGAGAAAGTACCTTCCTGTATCCTGGTACAGGCACCAGGAACACCCCGTTCTGTTCTTCAAGGGTGAATGTAGAGTGAAGTGGGTACACCTGTAGCCTAGAACACAGAGATTAGAGTATAATACCACACACTCAGGTGTGGTGGAGGCTTGCAATCTGATGAACCACCAACCTCTTGCGCACCAACTTGGACAGGGCATCCTGCATGTGTTGGATCTCCGCCAGGCCTGGCAGGAACACCAGCACACTGCCTCGCTCTGGGAATGACAAGCCCTCTTTATTAGATCTGGAGCTGTGGAGAGAGACATGTAGTACATATAACTGTTGTAGCACTCTACTTCAGCAATTCTGGAGCAAATAGGAAAATGGTAACTGCAGTAAATTGTGACTTGGACGCGCCAAGCAGTAACGGCAGACAGACATGCAACGCAGTAACCGGTGTAAATGTATGGTGGTAGTGTAGTAATACAATGGCAAAAGGCAGTGATGATGATCAGTGTGTATCACTGAGAAGGCCAACCTCCAGCAAAGCAGTTTAGGCCAAGCTCAAGTGTGACCTCTGACCTTCTGTGTACCTCTGATCTTTGGACTCCAACTCATCAAAGTTCTGAATTAAGCCCACAGCCACATTGTACATCTCCATGGTGATGCAAGGTTCCTCTGAAAGGGGGATCTGAAAATGTGTACATGCACACACATACATCATTAGCTGGTTCCAGAAAAGTTTATTCATAGCCCTCTATATAGAATACATAGCAGATATAATATACAACATATAATACAAAGACAGGAATGCAAAGCTTGGACAAAGGCTAGAATTAAAGTAATAAATGAACAAACTTGAGAGAAAGACAACGGAAAAGCTTCCTGACCCACCATTTTGTAGTTTCCAGCACTGTTATCGTGATACATCAGGTCGATGTGTCGCATTAAAAACAACCCCCACCACCGGTCCCAGGCAAGTGTAGGCTCACCATCAGAGGCAGCAGACTACGCAGGTCATCCAGGTAGAACTCCTCAATGGCGTACGGCTGTCCTTCCACCTGGAACACGTACGCCGGGTTCACCTGCCTGTTTACAGGCGTGCCAAAGTACTCTGCAAACTCCTTGCAGTCGATGGTGGCCGACATGAGGATGACCTGGGGGAGGAACGGGATCAGAGTCAACCAACACACTTGTTATCAACCACGGCAGGAGGAGGACATTGCCGTGAACCTGCACAGGGTCTAACTCCAACCGCTCACCGTGTCATGAAGCCAAATAAAGCTGCTGGAAGCCTTTTCATATTATTCTTGTTGCATTTCAATATTCATGTGTATTTTAATAGGCAAGTTTATCTGAGAGAAATTTAATGACTAAATATTTTGAATACTTAGCTGTCTATCAGATTTGAAATCTACCTTCACATAGCGGGAATTGGAGTGGAGCAACTTCCTCACCACCAGTAGCAGTAAGTCAAGCTCTTCTGATCGCTCATGGACCTTAAACAACAATACAGTCCCGACAGCAATAGGTTATGGATCGTCCCTTGGCTGTGAAAACGGTACGGAGCTCGGCTGACGCACCTCGTCTATGAAGATGTGCGAGTACTCAGTCAGGCTCTTGGCCCCCACCAGCTTCTGCAGCAGTACCCCGGTTGTCACGTAGGTGAGCCTCGTATGCTCCGTAGCAACCTTCTCTAGTCCTACCTGGACAGACACACACACACACCACTCTTCTATATAGGTCACACAGAGGCAACGCTTGCAGCAAACACTCAAACAGAATTACAAGCAAGAAAATTCTGGGCAAACTTAAACCCCACCCCCACTCTCACTCTTTCCTGCATTAAGCTCCTGGTGGATGGAGATGGATCTTTACCTGGAGCGTGGGAACACACCACACTCCTTCCCCATTGCTAAGCGTGTGACTAAAGCAGGATCCTGCCATGATGCTCTCCTGCCCTAGGCAAGTGCTGTGGACTTGGGTAATGCCTCACTGACCTAGCAGTAACCATAATAGACACTTAGATGTTTGAGAAGTTTTTTCACTCCAGTGTCTCCCCCACCATTGAATAACCATGGCGGACCACAATGCCAAAGGCTAATCAGATTCATCAAATACGGAATCAAACAGTGCATAAACATCACTGAAATATGTATACGAGTAAAGATGTAATACTTTTTATCTGGAATTCTCTTAGTAACATGGTAACTACCGGAAATCTAAATTCACAATGCACTGGCTCAAGTCAAAGGCATGAGGAACAAAAGATAATGCAGAAAATTAGGCATATTTGCTAGAGTAATGTAATATATTAGATTGGAGTAAAATACACCGCTAAAATATCCCTTAAATGTAATACGGCACCACGCATCATTGACCTGTATTTTATTTAAATCTGAATCGATATCCACCTGGGTGCATAAGCAAAATTGTAGGCGCCCTCTGCTGCGGTGGGGGCAACAGTGCGGGCTGTCACATTATATATCATCAGTTCCTTCTCTCCGTGCAGCAGAATGGGAGGTTATAATTAGATCACGCTCCTGGTTTCTTAGTCCAGTGTAATTCTGTGCGACAGTCTGGAGGTGGTCCAGCATGCTAAGATTTCCCCCCTCCCCCGCTCTCTCTTCGGGAGAAATTCTGCAAGAGCCTTCAACGGAAGAGTAATACTCACGCTCTAGGTGCTGGGATTCGTTCGTTCCCGAAGAGTGCCGAACCACGACTTTAACAGGTCCAGTCATTCCTCCTCCACGCACGCACGCACGCACGCACGCTCGAGGTTCTGGGATCTGCTCGTCCCCAAAGCCAGTTACGCAACAACACAAGACGAGTGCAGAACCACGACTTTAACAGGTCCAGTCATGCCTCCCCCACCGCACACGCACACGCACACGCACACGCACAC
>JAOYSI010040965.1:19632-36969 GCA_025775065.1 Hiodon alosoides
CCGCTGAACTCCCCACCACAGCATATCAAAACAATCCCATCCGTCTGCATGTTGCCACAAACACGCTGCAAGCCTGCGTCTCCCACGTCTTACAAGGACAGGGAACGAAAGAATCGCTCACTTCCGGTCCCCGTCACATCGCAGATGCGTTTCACCCTTTTATAATTTCATCATAAGCAAGCTCAGCACAATCACATGGCTCATTAAAGACCCCTCACAGCAGTACAGACGACCCCCCCCCCAGGCCGTTCCCATCACAGCTGAGATGTTGCTTTATGAGGGGGCAGGGCCCCCAGTGAAGCCAGACTCAGACAGCCTCCAGAGGGGGCTGCTCAGCAAAAACATAAACATTCAGACAAGATCAGCTAAGTTTTCAGGATGTAGCGGACAGAATCATACCCATTGTTGGCATAGGGTAGTCACCAGAAACTCAACACGGTGGATGAGCAAATATCATCATGGCTTCCAATACTCTCTTAATACGGTGACTAGGACTATTCTGCTTTAAGTCAACCACAGAGACAGCCAGAAGGACATAGACAGTAAACTAATTCTGGCTGACCAGTGCTGGTGCGAGACAAGCCTCTGCCGTCTCTATACGTCACAAGCCTGTCTAGTAGACCCTGTGTTCTGGTCTGCCGGCTTGAGTTTGTGGGTGCCTCAGTGCGGACTCATCTCACTGGATGAGCAAGCCAGGCCCGGGGCAGTACACTGGGTCAAGATGCCAGATTAGTGCAGATCACCTCCCAGTGAGGGAACAGAGCGCCTCTGGAGAGGGAGGGAGTGCTCAGATCTAGTTCTTCACCCTTCAAAAGGCCAACCACACTGCCCATGAGCAAGAGTGGGCGGAACAAGCCAAAAGGGGGAGGAGCCACTCTTAAGACACATGACGCCGGGCACAACTTCCTCCCCACTGAGCAGCACTGATGGGGCACAAGGCAGAAAGCAGGGAAGTGTGGACGCAGAACGCCGGGCAAACTGTGCAGTGAGTGGGGGTACTGCGCAGAGCAAAGGAGAAACTGAACGGGGAGTGGGGCTACTGCAGAAACCTACGCAGAGTGGGAGTACTGAGCATTGAGTGGGGTCTCTGTGCACCCGAGTAACAGACCTTTCGCCGATTCTCCCGGGGACTACTGAACACCTTCTTGCAGCGTTTGCCTGTGTAAGTACTGTAACCTCTGATTATAACCTCTCTCACGTCTGTGGCCTTTGGGTGTACAGGAAATCTGGGGAAAGGATTGCAAATATGCCATCTTTAGTGCATGAAGAAAACATTTTAGAGAGAGAGAGAGAGAGAGAGAGAAAAAAAAAAAAACCTTTCGGGGTGGGGGGTATTAGAAAGAGTCCCAATTTAATTTGTCAGAAGTTTCAGTTCACTCTGCATCTGTTTCGCTTCAGTTTGTAGTTTTACACTTCCACCATTTATACAGCTATACATTTACAGTCTTTACCATTGTGACTTTTGGTCCCTCCAGATTAGTCACTAAACTCAGTAATGGTACAGAAATTACACTTACTATCTGACAATTACTATCTGGTGAAATCTGGAGAAAATAAAACCATACGAATATTACACTAGTTAGTCGTTTCATGTCTGTAAATTACCCATTAAATGAGACACAGATATTTCCTGTTTCTAATCCCAAAAAAATTAGCTAAAGGTTGACTAGCTGCATCTTTATATCAGAATGGATACATGTTGTCTAGTGAATTGGGTAAGGAAAGAGAACGCATGAGTATGAGTGAGCGAATGTATGTATGAAAGTGCGTGAATGAATGTATGAAAGTGCATGACCAACAGTGACTGCGTATGTGTAGAGCCAGAGACATGCGTTTGTGTGTGTGTGTGTGTGTGTGTGTGTGTGAGGTGTAAGGGACATCAGAGTGCATGTGTATGATGTAAGGGACATCAGAGTCCGTGTGTGTGTGTGTGTGTGTGTGTGGTGTAAGGGACATCAGAGTGCGTGTGTGTCTGTGTGTGAGTATATGGTGTAAGGGACATCAGAGTGAGTGAGTGCGGGCGTGCATGACAGTACATCACTGTGACTGAAGATCCCAAAATCTTCCCTTCCTGGGTGTATGCGTATACAGGCTCCTCCCCACATCGCATCCCCCTGTGCCCCTGCAGCCGTCCGGACAGACCACCCAACTGTCTCTCTCTCCTGAGAGCCAAAGGGCAGTGAACACAGCGAGGCACTTTCATGCCTTTGACAAAGATGTTCTGTTTCCGTATCTCAGGACAATTACACACAAAAGAAACGGGGTTTGGACACCTGTGCCAGTCCCACAAACACACATTATGGAAGGGAGAAGCTTGTCCCAAACGGCTTCACTAACACATTCGTTTCGGATGAAGATAACACCAAAATCACAAAACTTTATTTTTATAGGTCTTTCAAGAAGAATCATATCTCCAAAACAATGCCATGAAATGTTCTCTTTTTTAGGAGATGCTTTTTTAAACCAACTAGGAAGCAGACGTATCCCAACATCTCAATTGGAAATACAAAGAACGCCACTGGGTTTATTCCGTTTAAATTAAAATTCCTCTTAAAATACAGATTTAGAAATTTAAGTAGCCTTACTTTTATTTTTTTTTTGCAGATATCCGCAGAATACATTTTACAGAAAACCAAACGTGCATCTGCATTTTTAAATTAAAAAACAGCAGCACCAAACAGGTTAGTGGAGAGTTGGAGGTAGGAAACCAATATTTTTCCAACCAGGCACAGAAAAGCTTCAGTGCAGACCGACTGCAAGATGCGTTTGCCAACCGATGCCACTGATCTTGCCTGTGTCTCTGCCCACCCCAGGCCTGCCATGCCCCTCTTTGGCTGGATGCGGTGGGCGTGGGGTGAGGCGGAGCGCGTGGAGGGTGCGCCCCCGCAGGCTGGGGGGAGCCCTGGCTACATGCTGATGCAGGAGCTCTTCTGGCACGTGGAGGAGCGCGAGCGGCTGGCCCGGGAGGTGGAGCGGGCTCACCGACTCTCGCGCGGCACCCTATGCTATCCCAGCCTGCACGCTCTCATCCCGCCCTCCAAGCGTCGGCGGCTGGAGCACCTCTGTGCTCAGATCCAGCCCACACACACACAAACCGTGCTGGCCAGGTAACTCTCAATCAGGAAAATCAGCGTCGTACAGAACACATCACCCACAACTGGCCAACTCTGTTATAGAACAGGCCTTGATTATTACCAACCACCACCTCTGCTCCTACAGGGTTGTCCTATGCAACTCCACATGGTGGCCAGTAGAGGTCAGGGTTTTGCAGGACAGGGAAACACTAGTACAACGCCAATGAAAGAAGCAGTTATTCATCAACTTAGCAGAATTAATTACATAACAGTTATAAATATTAGTATAATTAAGCTGCAAACAAATCTAAAACAATGAACTTTCCCAGTGTTCTTTGACCTTTTTTAAAGAGTTTTGTAAATTATATAGCCAGCAACTATATTGTGTCCCACCAGGGGGACCTGACCCCTAGTTTGAGAACAGCTGCACTACATTAACTTCTAATTGCTCGCTAAAAGATGAAGGTCAATTAGGAGAAATAAAAGCGTAGCATAACATGGTTATCCTTCTAAAAATGATGTCATGTGCACGATACTGGAGAGTGTATGAGAAATCTCAGTCCACTTGTTTCAAGTGACGCAAAGCTGTGCCCAACAGCCATGGGGGAGTAGTGGTGATTACCATGGTAACCAAGCCCATGGGTCACTCTGGGTTCTCAGATATCAGGGATGCTCCTGTGGTGGACTGTCACCCTTACTGCCATCTTTTGTGCTACGTTTCACCAGGGGCCTGGCCAATCATGTTTCATCACAGGCAGCGTCATCACATGACTGATGCCCCAAAGCCCGGCGATTACTGGTTATTTTATATACCAATACAACGATACATTGGGGTTACACAAGCATTGTGTGTGGTTTCTCATCTCATTTGGCCATAGATATTTTAAATGAAAACTGAAATCTGATTAGCTGGTAGCTCGTGCTTGTGGGTAAACTGCTTATTATTTCTTTAGCTAAATCGCCAAGCAACTTACTGATCTAACACAAAGCTTGTTAGCTAGCCAAGTGAATAATTAATGATGTGCAGGTAAGCCAATTTCTAAGAAATAACTTGTACTCCAGTGCAGGTTGTGAGACATTAAACAGCCATGTTTACCTGTTACATGAACGTAGCTGTAACGGTATGTTCAGTACTTTGTTGACAAGACTGACTGTGATGCAAGCTTTAAAACCACGCTTTGTAATTTGTTTCAAAGTTCTGATGTTAGTGAGGATTAAATCAGGGATTTTGATTAAGTAAAGTGGTTTCACACTGAAAATGCATCAGGAAGTTACTTTACTGTGAATTATACCAGAAAACAAAGACTGGGATGTTTTTTTTTTTTTACTATTTTTTCCCCTTAAGTGTATATATCAAAATAAAAGAAAATAATTCTGAAAAGAATTAAACTAAACAGCCAAGTTCATTCAGATCTAAATGCTAAAATGCTATGCGTTTACACGCACTGGCAGCTGCCTGTAATTCCACCTCAATTTATTATAGCTGATTCAAGGGTGGTTTTTAACATCCATCAGCCAAGTTTCTTACAAGATGCTTTTATCATTGTTAGGCATAGGCAATTTTCTCATATTCCTTCTGTAAAACTAGTTAAAAATGTATTGATAGGAGACCTAAACAAACAGAAACCTGAGTAAGATGCATGGTACATTTTAGCCAATGGGAATCTCGGAAACATACATGGCCAATTGTATTTTGTAAAATACTTGAAAGCTATTATATTATGTCATTCTGCATTGATATACTATGTGGTACAAAGTCATATTTTTAAAATCCAAATAGCATTGTTGGGAGTAACTTATTTTAATATGAAGTTGTAGATTCAAAATCTGAAAATTAAGGGGTTACAGCAAAATTACCATTTTAACCTGTATATCCTGGCCTCCTGCAATTTTTACCTTGAGTACCGGTGTCAATCCAGTATCTTTAACGTTAAGCTGTATAAAAGCATCTGGGCACCCAGGGTTTGTTTTTTGGTAGCGTCTTATGACCATACCATGCTTGTTAAGGAAACCGTTTCAGTTGTGTTAACACCCAGTTAATCCAGTAGGGAGCCAAATAACCAATTTCATAGCAAAATCTCAGACATAATCCACTACAACAAAAACTGTATTCTAGTCCACTAAAACACAGGGTGGTCGATACATACCACGATCTAAATGAAACAATAACACATTTTTAAAATTTTTCTGCCAACTGCAAAAGATGAAAGGTACAACGAAACAAGCTTACAGCTTTGAGGCAATGCGATAACAGCTGTGTGTTCCACCCCAGGTTCCGTGGGGTGCTGGCAACCAACAACATCTTCCCCTGGGAGCTGGTGTATGTCTTTGAGCAGGTTCTGAAAGACTTCCTCCAGAAAGAAGAGGAGGAGGAGGAGGAGGAGGAGCGGTCGCAGCTGGCACCAGTGGAGGCCTGGGCTAGCCAGTGCAAGATGAAACAGGGCTTTGAAACGCCCATGCTGCCCGACTGCGGAGACCCACACCGAGAGGAAATTCCCACCATCTCCAGCTACGTGGACCGCAGCATGCGTGCCGCTTGTCCTTACACAGCCCACAGAGACTGGGACCTGCCTTACTATTACCCTGTTCCCTTCCAGTGCCCTGAGGCCTACAGCACCACGCTATAAAGACCCTCACAGTCATCAACCACTCTCAGGGGCTGGTAGGGCTACAGAAAGACTGAATAGGAGCTATATAATGGTATTGTATGTTCTATATGAAGCAACCAAGCCACATTTGATGAATAATTTAAGCTCACACTGCCACTTCTTGACAGGTTTCGAGGCCATGCGTTAGCGCCAAAGTCACAGCTGTCATAGATCTGTTATGCCGCCAATGCACAAGAATCAGGTATGAGAGCATTGACCAAAAAGAGCATTCTTCCAAAAACATGGACAGGCTCGCTTTAATCTACAAAGAACTGTGAGTGGGTAAATAAGGGGAAACCCGTGTTTGCAGATGAGTCCTCATATCACAACCACACCCTGTGGAAAATCCAAGAGATCAGTTTTCCAACAGAGCAGTCTTATGACCCACCAAACCTTTCATTACCCATACTTCTCTGCCATGGAGCATTTAATCAAACAGGTATTTCTCAGGTATTAGAAGTATCTGCAGTTGTTTTCCTATGTATATTTTGAACTTCATGGTGTTATTCTATAATACCAAAGACCACTACATAAACCACAGCGTAATCCCAAAGGAAAAAAATTAAATACGTTTAAATCCGATACTTATTCCTCGGTGACAATTTAGAAAATAAACCTGTCGTGTAACCGTTTTATAACTTAAAAAAAAAAATGCAATAAAAAAAAAAAAAGTTAGCTTTACTGACCCTCGTCATGTTTAACCTATATTTTTTTGTTCAATGTATAGATAGATCTGAAATTAGAAACAACTACAGAACATGAGGCACTGCTAAAGCTGTGGGGCCCTCAACCCAGAATGTAGCATGGTATCGTGAATATAAATAATCTGTAATATATTCAATAGAAATTGCTTAACTAAACTGGCTAATGAGTGGCATTTAACAAACTTTTTTGCAACCAAGCACTTCGAAAAACACTGCTTTTCCAAAGCCCCAACCTAAATTTCTACCTGCGCATAACAAGCCTCTTAATTAAGATTTCGTGGTTGCCGGTGGGAGGAATTTCATCCTTAGGAAAGAAATACCGCTAAATAAAGAACTGGCAGTGTGTACTAAGATTTAGCTAAATGAATGTTATTGTCCATTCTTGTAAAAATGAATCACAATTTAAAGCAGTAGGCCGTTATAAAGTGGATGCATGTTACTACAAAATCAGCATTCTAGTGAATTGCTATAAATTGCGATTGAATAAAGTCAAACACGACCAAAACATCGTAACGGTTATGAGAGGTTTAGGAAAGTATAGGCCTTGACAATATTAGAAAACACAGAAATTCTAAAATTGGTCTTCCAGAACTACACCATAGCTCATAAGCTAACTTATTTTAAAATTTACAATACTGTAACATCGATAAACTTATGCAATTTCAATAGTCTGAATTAATACAACTATCGAACTAAGTATTGTTTGCTTAGGTGGTCAACTGAAGACGCCTAGTGTGGCCCAACTTATGACCAAAGTTAATGTCGTCTTTGTGGCGTATTAAGTTACCCGAGATTCATGTACATGGTTAATGTAATTTCCCCCATAACCATTACCCATTGTCTTTAGTTTCTTCATCTGTCTTTGCCTCCTTTCGAACTTCTTCTGTAATTCTGATGTTGGCAAACTGGGTGCCAATCGTAAACCATTCTGTTATTTGTTCAGCAGTAATTTTCCTTTTCATGGTCTATGCAACGATTCCAACTTCCAGCTGAAATTATATGTTCTTTGAGTCGTCTTTTAAGTACAGTTATATGACTGATGGGACTATTTTATCAAGTTCTATCAGGTTTTCTATGGAACTCAATTAAACGAATTTGACACGTGACGTTCAACACCTGCGGAGGTTCAGAAGATTAATGAGCATACTACAATTCTATGATGCGGCTTGATATGCCTTTTCAACATTGTGTTGTTGTGTCCGTAATGTTCCAACTGATTTATTAAGAATTGTGGTACTTGTTAGCCATATTTACTTATTCGTCAGATCATTTTATCACCATAAAGTTTACTGAAAAAATAATTGTCTTTAGCGCTACAGTGTTCTAACTTTTTTCTTTAAGAATGAAAATTGTCTTAGATTTTGTCAATGTATACTTACGACTCTATAATTATGATAATAGTTGGTGGAGAGTGAGGGACTGTTCAACCGACTATTAAAAATTAGTAGCATTCAGTCTTTGACCGTAATTACAAATGCATGGTTTGTCTACAATTTCTATATTGAAAATGCTCTAAAAAATAAAATTAATTAATTAAATTTCTGTTTCAGTCTTTGACATCGCAGATATATCCGGTGTAACAAAACTGCCAATGAATGGGTGGCTTAGAACCGCATACTTTTCACTCGCAGGTATCTCGGTTAGATGGCGCTATTAGGATTTTTCAAAATCACTAGGTCGTGTGGTTTAGCTAATTTTCCTGCTAGGAATGGATACAAAAAATGGATTCACTAGCAAACACATAATATTATCTATTAGAATTTATTATTAATTTCCATATGCAAATTACGTCATAGTGAAAAGTGCTAAACCAGCGAGGAACTTGAAACCATGTGGCTTGATTTGTGGTGTGAGGGAAAACGAAAAAAAGGTTAGTGTTTGTGGAAACTACAAAGATCTCCTAATCTGTAATGTGGAAAGACTGTTAACTGACAAACTGAGAATGAGACAAGCCCATCCATATTAAATAATGATCGTAGATCAGCATAGTCCAGAGGTGCCTAAATTCAATCCTGTAACATGTAACATTATCCTAATGTTTGATAGTAATGCTTTACATGCAGTGAAAATTGACAAAGTTCAAATTTGTATTGGCTGAAACGAACACTGACATGCTCAATACACTATATGAATGTATATATCCTATATACATTATTGTGGCAATATTACCAATGTCACGGAAAGGTGTAGACCTCTCAGCAAAGCTACTACGTTCATGCATTTCCCTCAAATCATTAGAGTATCATATATAGCACACTGGGCTAATAATAAATATTTTAAATTCAATTTAGATAACGACATTAAAAGTCTAAATTGTGCTAATAATCTATTGCTCTAATAGCTGCACATCGTGTTCTAGCCAAATTGATAGCTTTAAAAATATTTGAATTAAAAAAAAGACTTTTGGCTTTGTTAATTGTTTGAATATTTATGTAGAGTTTTCACTTGGCAAAAAGTTTCAAATTCCACATATTATCTTAATTGTTCTATTGTTGCCATTGCCATTCGGT
The DNA here is from genome assembly GCA_025775065.1 of Hiodon alosoides. NCBI lineage: Eukaryota > Metazoa > Chordata > Actinopteri > Hiodontiformes > Hiodontidae > Hiodon > Hiodon alosoides. The sequence continues at coordinate 28,569 of JAOYSI010040965.1, forward strand.
TTGAAACTACAACGTTTTCTGTGGTGATATCTGTGGCCGGAGTTGCCACTACATTTGGTCTGAACGGCCCAAGAGATCTGATTGAATGAGACAGGGTTATTTTCTACTCCACTACAGTAGGAGGCAGTCAAGGACTGAAAGTTGCTATAAAACCCAACACATGAAAAGATCATTGACCTTCTGCTTTGTACTTCTCAGTTTTTGCTGACAGATTTGGGGTCTGGGGGTTATTAATACAAAGTTCACAAGGTGAGTCGAAAACGGAATTAAGAGCTCAAATATAATATACCTTCACATAAGTTGTTACTAAATGTTAAATGGGTAGCAACTTCTTTTAAGTGGCGTCTGACAGTTCTGTGAATTAAAAAAAAAATTAAGATTTTAAATTAGTCTGCCATTTAATTTTTTTTTATATTTAAAGAGATGCGTTTTTTTTTATTACCTTCCAAAATTTGTCATTTAGATGTGTGAGTGTGTATGTGTATGCTCGCATGCTACTGGTAAAGATGCTGCATTGGTGTATGGAATGTATAAACTTTTTTATGCATATTGTGCCTTGCATTTATGCATTGACCATGCCATTGTTTACCAGATGGCAGGTCATACTGTATCAGCCTGGTGGTCCAAGGTAAAACCGTATTATACACAAGCTTACCAGGAGGTGTGGGTGGACATTGTTGTAATGACCAACCTCTACTACAAGGTCTCTTAGGGGGGTAAGTGTAACTCCTGTGACCTCTGAGTTGTGGAGCTACTCGCAATAGCAACAGTAGTGTTAGTCTCAACTTACTCAAATTTGTTCCTGCTGGCCACAGTGTATAATTAAATATTAATGAGCTTAAAAATATGTACTTGACTTCGTATTAGTGTAAACACATCTTTTGTATTGTACTAAAGTTGATATGTAACTTTGCAATGATCAATCAGTTGTCCTAATCATTTATTTTCTTTTTAAGTAAAGAAAGCTGTAAATAATTGTAAGTGTTCCAGTATTTATGTTTCTTTTTCTTTACGAAATAAATGTAATTATATTTGAATTGGAACTAAATTTATAGAGCTCCATCTCTTTCCTACAGATGAATTATGCTTGACTGTTTCTGTTCTTACCTTTCAGAATCCGGACACTGGTTGGAATGTTGTGTTTCAACCCCTTCTTGCATTTTCTGTCATTACAATAAATCACTTAGTTGGCATCATATTAAAAACATTCTGTTTTGTCAGAAATTGTTCCTTATAGTCAAAGTATTTGAGTCGTATGTTTCTGGAAGATGTTCTAAAGAAAAAACTTGTCATAAAGAAAAATAAATGAGTTGTGTTTAACTTGTAATGTTCAATATCCTATGGTTGTTTTAGATTGATTTATTCTGTTACGCTAAATGAAATGATAGCAACTACAAGAGAGGCTACATGGTTTAGTCAATACCACATAAATGTGACAGAGAGACATCTATCCACTATTTGTTCAGAAAGCTTTAAAACTTCCCCTGCTAACTAAATGGAAACGGTGTTTTATTTCTTACTTCATTTAAAAGTTTGACTCATTTTAATTACCAAACAAACATTTAAAATTGGGAGAGTATTTCTGATAGTTGGACCTGTACTTCACTATATACAATAATAATAATTAGTATAATAATAGTATACAATAATATCATTATTTATTATAATTATTGTATACTGTGGAGTACAGGTCCAACTGCAGGAGTACCCGGTCCGAGAGTGGCTGGAGAGAGGGACACAGGGGGAGGATTTACACCTTTATCTGGGCTTTTTCTTTTTTTTTGTACAATTAGTGGAACCACACTCAGATGTCCAATAAGGTCTTTTTACTTAGGGCATGACCCCCCTAGATTGGCTGTCCATCAGCCCTATTCTGGGCGGTATCCTAGGTCTTGAGGGTGTGGCCCCAGACTGTGTGCAACAGTTTAACTTCAACCCAAAGCCAGAAATCAGTGCTTGAGGAACTTAATCTTCATTAAATGCTTTAAGCCTGTGTATTTTTTGTGTGTTGTTTTTTTACTAACTAGATGTATTACTTCATTTTCATCACCTTTAAATAAAATGTACACATTTTAACAATTCCCTATTAAAAGTTGGCACGTGCAGTGACCAGTGTCACTGGAGTAGAAAATAATATTATTGTGCCAAATGAGTTTTCTATGTCAGCCTCCCGGTCACTGCCCTGCACATAGTAATAAAAATAAATAAATACCCCAAATGCACTTCTGATGCAAAAGCATTTGACAGTTTGACTTCCACAAAACAATCCTTGAGAGTGAAGTCTGCTCACATGAGTAGATGGGAGTTAACTTTTATGGGAAACTGCTGGCTAACATTTCTGCTTGCACTGTCGATGTTCTCCAAACCACAGCATTTGGAGCGCTGCCCTTTATATGCTTTCTGATGGCTGTGACTGTAAATATGCACAAAAAATGCCAAAAAATTACTGAGCTCAAAAATATTTTTAAAATTGATACAGACATTTATAGTCGCCATGCACCCCCTGTAACAATTAATCAAATTTATTGATACAAGGGTTTGAGTTGAATGAAAAGAATATTTTAGGAAAGATTTACCTTTATTATAAAGGCCAGTAACCAAAAGGTTGCTGGTTTACGTCCCACCCCAGCTGTTGAATCTGATTGCTTCAGTAAATCTCCTGCTGCAGAAGTAGATGAATGAATAAATTACAAGAAGTGTAATTTGCTTCTTTTTAAGGAAAAAAAGAAGCAAGCTTCTTGTTTCATTTGATTAATGATTAATTAGTTTGCAGCGCGTATACTCTGCTTTGATGTGAATGACTTGACCTATTGCCGACAGTGCTTGTGGAGTTTGGCTTAGGGTTAAAGCTTAACCCTTTGTTTTCACCAATTAAAACTTGTTCTTTATGAAAGACCATTGGCATAACAGAGTTACTGTAACATCAGTAACAGCATGGCTCGTGCGAAAGATATGACCAAAAACGGCAAAAAAAAAACATTTAGCGTTTTCAAAATTATGGGAATTGGTAAAATAACAGAAACCATAGCTGTTATGGTAGACACTACAGAATTATGTATCCCCTGTATTTATGTATTTAGCTCGCTTAGACGCCTGATGAAATCCTTGGCTAACAGTGTCTTGATTATTTGAAAAAAAAAACGCTTCACTATTCCCTTTCTTTTCTTAAATAGAATGCAATTTAGAATTTAAATTAAAATGATATTCACTGCGAATGGAAACTTAATTCGCCATGCAATACCAACCAATTCACCGTTTCTGACAAGTATGCAGCGATGCAGGATTCCCGTGGCAAATATACATTTCGGAGATCTACGGCAGTCATATGTATGTCAGAGACTATTGTGAATATTGGCAGAAATAAGCATACGTTTAAAATGTAGTAAAAAGTCCAATAATATCGCTGTATTTAGCCCTATGTGCTACACAATCCAGGTTTTAATCATTCATATTACAGACATCAATAAAGACTTTATTGACAATAATGACTTTAAAAAATAAAGGAGAACATGTTGTCAATATTTCTGCCACTGCTTTGCTATTATTACTTTGTTCTACGCCACACAGTTTAAGTGTTTTGCAGGTTCACAGAGTCACCCGAACACCCTAAATGTATGTTAGCAACGATGTCACTCGGTCAAACGCATGCGTTTATAATATTTTATATTTGTGTATGTTGAATTAGCAGTTTAGATGGCAGTGTTTTATATAACCAATTACCTGTGCACAGGTGTGATTTAGGTCGTAGTCCCGCAAGCGTTAATGTTTCCAAGTTTAGAAAAGTATCTTTAATTGTTTATACCAATTATTCTTTTTCATTTAGTTGCTTTACGCTGACGATAACCTAACCTCGGCAAACCCAATTTTCACAATTGACTGTTTGGGAAATTACTTGCTTTATCAGTTATCCTAATGAACAATTACGACTGGAATACGTTATTCTATAGACGGATTAACTATCTTGACAAATATATATATTTCCTTAAATTTTGTATTTTGCATTACTGGTATGCTAATGCTTTTTTTAGTAAACACGTTCCTGGATTTTTACTTGCTTCGACCCGGAATTTGACAATAGTGATTAGTTTTGGCAGTGATTGAGTATGTTCTGTTACTCTTAGCCAGATGCTAACGTCATATTGCCAAGACTGTAAATAAGTAGTTAAAGGGGGTGCTATAGTTCAGGATAGCCTGGACGGTAATAAAGGTTAGCGTTTATGTACGTGTGTCGAGACAGAATAACGAAGATTCTCACTTACGTTTGGGATTACTGAAATCGTACTTGGTAAAAGCATTTCTTTGCAATATTTTTCACTAATAATGAATTGGACTTTGACGGCTTACTTTTATTTAGGACATATCTACCCACACACTTGATATCTGACTAAAATCACCGACTGGGTCAGCAGATTTGCTAAGTAGCTAACCCTAGCTTGGCGTTAGATATTAAAGTAATTTGTAGTGGAAAAGGAATTTTACTTTGCTAAGCACGAATTGTTCAATACATTGTGTGTTTGAACCAAGTCGTCCGTTATTGGGTTGGGTCTATAAAGTATTTTTGTATTTCACCAAGACCACAAATGTTGGAATGGAGAATGGGCTATCCATATAAAATGTGGCGATCGTGACCCACGTTGGCCTAGCACAACTGCCTCATAAGGAACCAAGCAGCAGTCTTGCCTTTCAATATAATTGGACGTTCAGTAAAAGTCAGGCCCGCTCGCCGTTGGAATCAAGATACCCTGCTGCCAACTGTGACAAGAAGAGCAGCGAGAAAGCCGTCCTTCACCCAATTCTGATGTCCAGTTTGTTTTGATTGGCCTGCAACCATGATGCCGGTAGGTGTTCTACTTTTGTTTTTCTACGTTTGCTAGACATTTAAGTGCTCTAATTTGCAATATTTTGTAATCACTATTATGAGTAAACGTAAGTAGTGCACTAAGTGAGCCACTGTGTGTTTGTTTTTGTGATTTTATTTGACTTGGTCTTATTATTATTTACGATTAGCTCAAAATCGTTTGTGGCTGCTGTGCTATTATAAAAGCTACGTGTGCATTTTTGACCCAGCTCGGCTGTGCATGTAAGACATATACTTATAGTAAAACAATATAGTTGGTTTGGTAACGACGACATTTTATTACGATTGACGATGGGTAGTTGGCTAGCAAGCCATCCGTGTTCTTGGTAGATTACGTAGATATCGATGACTTGAAAAATGTAAGCCGTCACGTTTTGAGATACTATATATTTTACTATTCGTTGTGATCTGCAACATCGATATTTAGAAACGGGCTGTTCTGGTTATCTATACAAAGTCAAAATTGTAATACTTTACAGTCGCTAGCTTCCCTCTTTGCGAAGTGTGAAGCCCCCGATATATAACCAACTAACTACTTGGGTAGACCGAAATTGGGGAAGGCTTAATAAGTCTCCTGGAGTGTTTTCTTTGTTTGGGGCAATCTAGTACTTTAACATTTAAAGCATTCCACTATGGTAAAGACCGTATGGAAGCCTTGTCGTTCTTAACTAGCCGAAATGTACATTTCATTTGATCATCTCTTGGTTCGCTATATTAATCCTCCCACTTACCTATTTAAATTTGCGTTATCTTGTTACACGTGACATGCAAATAATAGATATTTGTTATTGGGATTCGTGTAAAGTGGACTAGATGTGACTTTTGGGGAAGAATGTATGGTAGTGGATTTGTCACAGATGGGCTGGAAGTTGTAAGGGCAGTGGCTGACTTCTTAACCCCAAGGCATGGTTTCCTTTGGGCAGCTTTATGATGTTACGTTTGAAGTGAAGAATGTAAGAATATTTATTAAACTTCTCGTATGTTTTCCGGCTCCATTTTTGAGGTATATCTAAGATGTATCCACTTCAGCCCACTTATTGAATTAGAATTTAATATGCATGCTGTCTGAGCTGTTTGGTGTGTTTATTATGGTAAATGACTTTAAAAAGGTGTAATGTATGACTTCACGTACATGTCTTAAGCACCATAGGCCTGGCTTTGCAGTTAAGGGATCATTGTTCAGGGGTGCCCTTGAGGGCCACAGCCCATTTAAATTGTCAACTTATTTTCACCTGGTTAACATCAGGTAAGGGGATTACTTTTTAAATGATAAACTGAAACCATTGAGAGGCTGGAGGTGGAAACAAGGAGATTCTGGTAGTCTCTGATGATTGGTTTGTCAGTCTTGATGAAGAATTTAAGAACAAGCAGGAGTGAAATTAGTGTGGAAATTAAAATGATTAATTGAGCAATTTGTTTTCCCAGTCTCTGGCATTCACTTCGGTCATCGGGATACAGTTTTTACAACACAGATATGTTAGCCAATAGTGTTGACTGATAAACCCATTGGACAGGTCTGCTAGTGGCGGCCCGTGTTCTCGTTATACACCTTAAGAAGCCCGGAAGGGCTCCAGGTTCTTTAGTTTTACCGAGGCACAGCATTCAACTCCTCCTGCAGTATGATAATCGGGAGAGTGGGGGTCAGGGGTAATCCTGGTGCTTTTCTAGGTTGTGTGCTGTGCCCTGTCATAATCAATGTGCACGCCGTTCTTGTAGTTGTGTACGAAAGCTAATTGGATTATCAGATTTTCTCATTGGAGCCAAATTGTGAAGCTAGACTTAGTTGTTTGCTCACGCCTGAACAGAGAGATGAGGCAGTTGCCTGGCTGTGTGGACTATCAAACTTAAATGTTTTAAACCTACGAACTGTGAGGTCTCAGGTTAGTACCTTTTTTGGCCATTAAGTTTATAGGCAGAAACATGTACTTTTTCGGCTAAAGTATTAATTTAGAAATTTTAGTACTCTTAAGACAGGCCTGGACTGAACCGTGAAATCGGCTTTCCTAGGGAGGCTTAACAGGTAAGTTTCTGAATAGAGGATAGTGTTTAGTGAATAGTGTTTCGCAGCAGGTATGTAATTATCCTGTTGTCTGTCTATTTCTATAGATTGCTTGTCGATTTCCAACTAGCGATATCTCACTACTCTTTGAATCCTCCTCATATTACAGGGTTCAGAAATCCTCATTGATGAAGCGTACAGCTTCACAGATCCAGTGAGTTTAATGGTTAATTTTGTTCTGTCAGAATTTTTGACTAAGTACAGTCGATACCATCTTGTATATTTTCCGTAGCTAGCTGGCTGCTATGCTCTAGCAAGTGCCAGGGGCAGTTTGCTAGTGATTTCAGATGCTGTTTGGTGTAAAAAAAACTCGGACTGCCTCCCTGCTAAGCAAATACATTTAACCGCTGAATCAATTTGTTCAACTGTGGTGGCTTGACACCTATGTTGTTAGAGCTGCTGATTAAAACATGAGGATTGATAGCTCCCTCTTCCCAAGTTTGCAATAATTTAGTGAGATGATGAACTACATTTGCAATGTAGATTATAATGAATTTCACTGAATGTTGCATTGTTGTATTTACATCCTGTGTGCTGGTAACTAGTTGGGGACTTACTTTAACTTTACGTCACAGATAGTAAGGATATGGTTCCGTTTCATTGTGATGATTTCGTATTTGAACGTTGTGGAAAAACCCCTGTTGTAAGTGACATTGTTGTCAGTATTCCTCTGACTGACTGCTGTGGAAGCTGTTTAGTTTTGCATGGTTTAACACAACTCTGTTGCGTTGAATGTTTATGTGGGGAGTGGAGTGGAAGGAGCTCATCCTTGGTTGATTGCGTGGTGATGGGCTGCTGGAAATGCTTTTTAAAATGGCATACGTTGTCAGCACTAGAGTTGAACCTAATTGCGTTGTTTTGAAATGCCCTGTGTCAAATTGCTATGTGCTGGAGAGCGGAAATGGAAATCGGAGGGTGGGATGACCACTCTAGTGACGCATACGCGTCACAACATTTGACCTGTGTTCCAGTGCCCCTGTGTAGGGAAGTACATGTCTCCCTCAACAGTGCATTTTGCTGTGCAGCAGTGACTAATTTTAAACTACAAATAATTGGAAGAGCTGAAATTTGGGTAATGCCTCAGCATTCAGGTGGCACATCCTAAATATAAACTACTGGTTTGGTGGTTTTGATTTTGTTACTGATTTATCCCTTTTATTTGGCATGAAATAGTACATTTATGTGACTCAAATGGGAATATCATTTTCTTTCTTTTAAGTTCTGTATGCATGCAGTGTAACGTGAATGTGTCTTCGCCCAGCAAGACACAAAGCTGTGGGAAGCTGGCACTGGTCCACAAGTCATTGTTTTTCAGGGGTTAATTTGTCCCCATGAGGTCGCGTGGCTTAAGAGACTGGCCCGTGGGAGTGGGCGCGGTGTTTGTGTTTAACGTTTTACACATCTGTATGGATGGCGGGAGCGGCCTGTGGAATTCATGAGTAATCTCTCACACACACACACACACACACACACACACACACACA